>LR812533.1:14629773-14689230 GCA_903798195.1 Danio kyathit | reverse complement strand
GATCTGCGTGCGCCTCCGCCCTCACCACCCTTGATGGTGGAGCAGCCAGGGGGTATGAGGCGATTCCCCAGATTGTGCGCGCCATTGCGGTCAATTTATGTCCGCATGGCTCCTCTTCCTGGAGGGGTCAGCCTCGTCTTCCGTCCAAAGCGTGTAGGTTATCTGCCTCCCTTAGAGCCAGAGCCTACACAGCCGCGGGCCAGGCTGCTTCCGCCTTGCACGCTATGGCCACCTACCAGCGCTACCAAGCGCAGGCGCTGGCCCAGCTGCACGAGGGTGGTTCCGATGTTGACAAAGTTCGCTTTCTTAACTCTCCCATATCCCAGGCTGGCCTGTTCGGCGACACCGTCAGTGAATTCACCCAGGAGTTCACGGCGGTGAAGGAGCAGTCGGATGCGATGGGCAAACTCATCTATCGCTCCCCCCGCCGAACCATCCACCTCCACTGCTCCTCGCCGAGGGCGCCCGCCTGCGGCCTCAAAACCTGCTCCGACGCCCCCGCCTGCACCTCCGGCCAAGCCGCAGCGCCGAGCATCCCACAGGCAACCGGCACCCCCGCCCCAGGGCGCCGCTAAGTCCGGTAAACGGACCGCGAAGCGTCCCTGAGACGGGCCATCTAGAGAGGAGGGAACTTGCTCTTTGCCCGGCGGAGGGCCGGGCCCCACAAATAACATCAACGGCGTTTTTCAACGGCATTAAAATTCCAAAGAAAGAGCATTTTTCCCCCTCCCCGGATGTAACAGCCCGAACACTGCCAGCTTGGGACACTATGCCTTCCAGCTCACAGGATCGGTGCATTTCGCCAGTGGCTCACGGAGCGCAAGAGAACGGTCTCCTTTCTCTTCCCCTCCCGACCCCCCTCCGGAGTATGGGTGCGAGACGAGAGTAAATCTATCGCCTCCTGCTCTCCCGCGGGACCCCAGTGCTTCCCGGTTGAACCCACCCACTCCGTGCTGGCACACCGTTGGTACGTCAGCAATCGTGCGAATGAAGCCTCTAGCGTGGGCTCTGCCTGCCTGGTTAGCGCGGGCCAGCCCATCGTGGTGGCTCATCCGCACGATCAGACTCGGCTACGCGATTCACTTCGTGAAACGGCCTCCCAAGTTCACGGGCGTGTATTTCACCAGGGTCAGCCCTGTGTCCGCCCCTGTCTTGCGAGAGGAGATTGCTGTCCTCCTGGTGAAGGATGCAATCGAGCCAGTCCCTCCAGCCGAGATGGAGAGCGGGTTTTACAGCCCGTACTTCATTGTACCCAAAAAGAGCGGTGGGCTACGGCTAATCCTAGACCTGCGCGTTTTGAACCGCTGCCTTCACAAGCTGCGGTTCAGAATGCTCACGCAGAAACGCATCATCCGATGTGATCGTCCTCAGGATTGGTTTGCAGCAATAGACCTGAAGGACGCGTATTTCCATGTCTCCATACTTCCACGCCACCGACAGTTTCTGCGGTTTGAGTTCGAAGGTCGAGCATGGCAGTACAAAGTCCTCCCCTTCGGGCTCTCTCTGTCTCCGCGGGTTTTCACCAAGCTCGTGGAGGGTGCCTTAGCGCCCCTTCGACTCGCAGGCATACGCATTGAAGGATTCGGATTTCTACCATCCCATCCGGTCCCATCCATCTCAGCGTGGATGTTTATCCCTTCCTCATCATCTTATTTCTCATTATTTTCATTAAAGATAATTAATTGATTATTTGAACGACTATTTAACTTTGCATTGATTTCAACTAATGAATGAATTAAACACACAGTATTATGTAAGAATGTTCAGTGCATTGCCTGTCTCTTTGAAACTATTTTCAGGAGCTACCAAACTAGGTCAGAGGTCACGGAGACCTTGAGTGGAAATGAACGGCTGAGGACTTGAAACAACTTCTATTGTTTCTATTGTTATTTCTATGAGTTAACTCTATCTAAAGTGTCTTAAGTGATTTTGCTATTTTTACAGATAATTCTTTTAAAGTGATTTTACTTTTTATTCAAGATAGACTTGATGTAGTGAGAATTTAACTGCCTGAATGTAGATTATACCGGTTTTTAACCAGTTTTGATAAAGACGGCTGAGAAGTACACTCAGCCTTGGATAAGAAACAGATTGTACTTTAAGTGTGTGTGCTCTATTTGATTGTAGATACTTTTAACAGGTCTGGAGTCAGTTCTAAACAGTCTATTAAATGTCTGACGTTTATGCTTAAGATATTGTTCAGAATTGTACGCACGCACCCACGTGGAAATTTTCCTAGTCTATCTGTGTTTTAACCAATCAGGTTAGAACACCTATATGTATGATGCAGAAAAAGACATTGTGTAAAGAGTATAATTGTTATTGATTTGTGATTGTAAGCAGAGCGGCCTAGGAACTCATTGCGAGTGTTGAAGCTGACTTCTGCTGATGAAACTGCAAACTATCTTCAGTAAACTTTATTTATTTATTTAAATCTCTGACTCTGGCTCTTCTTCATCTGACAGACTGGTCATTCTTTGGGTTAAAACTGTAAATACCCCAACAGCATACTCAATTATCTCGTCGACTGGCTGATTTTAGCCAGCTCGCAAGATCAATTGATTATGCACAGAGACAAGGTGCTCCGGCACCTGGACTTGTTGGGGTTTCAGGTCAACCGAGAGAAGAGCAAGCTCGCCCCCGTGCAGAGCATCTCTTTCCTTGGGTTGGAGCTGGACTCGGTCACCATGATGGCGCGCCTCTCACGAGAGCGCGCCAGGCTGATGCTGAACTATCTGAGGGAGTTCGACAGGAAAACGGTGGTCCCCCTGAAATTATTTCAGAGGCTCCTGGGGCATATGGCATCCGCAGCCGCGGGCATGCTGCTCGGATTGCTCCATATGAGACCACTTCAGCATTGGCTTCACGATCGAGTCCCAAGACCCGCATGGCACGCGGGCACACACCGAGTGACTGTCACTGCGCTGTGTCGCCGCACCCTCACCCGCTGGAGGGACCCCTCTTTCCTACGGGCTGGAGTGCCCCTAGGACAGGCATCCAGGCATGTCGTCGTCTCGACGGATGCTTCCAGTACGGGTTGGTAGGCCGTGTGTTGCGAGCATGCTGCTGCCGTCCTATGGAAGGGAACCCAGCGGCATTGGCATATCAATTGCCTAGAGCTGTTGGCAGTGATGCTCGCTCTGCGCCGTTTTTTACCGGTGCTCAGAGGGCAACACGTGGTGGTCAGGACGGACAGCACGGTGACATATATCAACCGCATGGGGGGTATGCGCTCCTGCCGCATGTTTCAGCTCGCTCGCCGTCTGCTCCTCTGGAGTCATACGCGGCTGAAATCGCTGTGCATATTCCGGACGAGCTCAACCGTGCAGCCGACGAGCTCTCAAGGCAGCTCTTAGTCTCGGGAGAATGGAGACTCCACCCCAAGTCTGTCCAGCTGATATGGGCGCACTTCGGGAAGCCCAGGTCGACCTGTTTGCTTCCCCCGAGAACGTTCATTGCCAGTGGTTCTTTTCCCTGACCAAGGGCTCCCTCGGCACGGATGCACTGGCCCACAGCTGGCCTCGGGGCATGCGCAAATATGCGTTCCCCCCAGTGAGCCTACTCGCGCAGCTACTGTGCAAGGTCAGGGAGCCTCTCTGCGCCTCTCTGGCCCAACCGGACCTGGATTTCAGAACTCTCCCTCCTCGCTATAGCCCCCCCCTGGCAGATACCTTTGAGAGAGGACCTCCTCTCTCAGGGACAGGGCACCATCTGGCACCCTTGTCCAGATCTGTGGAACCTCCACGTGTGGTCCATAGACGCAACGAGAAAGACTTAGGTAACCTACCGATGGCGGTGGTTAATACCATCACTCAGGCTAGAGCACCCTCTACGAGGCATGCCTACGCCCTGAAGTGGAGTCTATTCACTGAGTGGTGTGCTTCTCGCCGAGAAGACCCCCGATCTTGCCAGATCAGTGTTGTGCTTTCTTTCCTTCAGGATAGGTTAGAGCGGAGGCTGTCGCCCTCCACACTGAAGGTTTACGTGGCCGCCATTTCCGCTCATCATGACGCGGTGGATGGCGGCACCGTGGGGAGGCATAACCTCATCATCCGGTTCCTCAGAGGTGCGAGGTGAGTATTTCCTCCCCGCCCCCCTCTTCTGCCCTCTTGGGATCTCGCTGTAGTGCTTACGAGCCTACGTGAAGATCCCTTCAAACCACTCGACTTAGTATCCTTGAGATTTCTGTCCCTGAAGGCAGCTCTGCTGGTCGCGCTGGCTTTGATTAAGAGGGTAGGGGACTTGGAGGCATTTTCGGTCAGTGACTCGTGCCTGGAATTCGGGCCAGCCTACTCTCACGTTGTCCTGAGACCCCGGCCTGGGTATGTGCCCAAGGTTCCTACCACACCGTTTAAGGACCAGATAGTGAGCCTGCAGGCGCTGCCTGCGGAGGAGGCAGACTCAGCCCTTTCATTGCTGTGTCCTGTCCGCGCTTTGCAGTTTTTTGTGGACCGTACTCAGAGTTTTAGATCCTCTAAGCAGCTCTTTGTCTGTTATGGTGGTCGGCAGAAGGGAAGTGCCGTATCTAAACAGAGGTTGGCCCACTGGATAGTGGATGCCATCTCCCTCGCTTACCAGAGCCAGAGCGAGCCGTGTCCCCCAGGAGTTAGAGTACACTCCACTCGGAGAGTTGCCTTCTCTTGGGCGTTAGCACGCGGCGCCTCTCTAACAGACATCTGTAGAGCTGCGGGCTGGGTGACACCTAATACATTTGCTAGATTTTACAATCTTCGAGTGGAGCCGGTTTCCTCAAGGGTGTTGGGAAACCCCGGTCATGAGGAAAATCGGTAGGTGTTGTAAACGCTTGCTGCGCCTCTCTCTTTAACACAGAGATACGTGCGCCTTTTCTACTTTGCCAGTAGAGTTCCCCACTTGGCGAACCCTGCAGAGTTCCTCCGAGGCCCTCACTGGAGACATGGTAAGGTTCTTTCGTTGTGGCGCTTTCCATAAATTTCCCCATAGTGGAAGTTTTTCCACATAGCATTGAAGTTCCCCTCCCGAAGGGGAACGCTCCGGTTACTAAAGTAACCCTCGTTCCCCGAGGGGGGGAACGGAAATGCTATGTTCCTTTGCCACAACGATTGTCCCTTAGCTGTTGAAAGTGAAAGCCTCTTCAGCTAGAAAAGGATGCCGTTGCTGAGCACATGCTGGGCTTTTATGCCCAGTTAATTGTCATTGACGACAGATGTGCACGCTGACGCCGCCAACTCATTGGCATTTCATTGGCCCGTTTTTATACTCTTTCAGATGATTGGATTCTGACGAAATCCCCATAGTGGAAGTTTTTCCACATAGCATTTCCGTTCCCCCCCTCAGGGAACGAGGGTTACTTTAGTAACCGGAGCGTTATATAGGCCTATAATCGCTTTTTCCCATAAAATAAATATTGATTAAATAAGTCCACTAAAGCTGCTTACTCAGTTGATTTAATCAAAAGTGGTAGGCCTACCTACCACAATATATATAAATAATGTAAATATAATAAATATGTAAATTAGCATGCATGACCATGAAATCGAAAGTAAAGCAGGGTTGTAGCAAATTATCTTTATATTGGCCAAGCCCTTTCACTTTAGAAATTAAATCTGTCAAAATGATGGTCGGGCTTCATGCTTTTTCTGATAAAAAAAAAAAAAAAAGATCTCAGAATAACCTATATTGGCCTAGGCTATTTTAATATCTAAAAAATAAAGCATCTCAAACGAAAATTCTATCAGCACAAACAAATTAAAATACTTTAGAAAATCATACATCTGGGGTGATGCATTATCTTTAATTCAATATTCAATATTTTAATAATAGAAGCAGCACTAACGAAACTTTCATAGGTAAATCCAGCACAAATGAAATGCGCACCAACGAGACTATTTTAGTAAATATGGAGCAACTGGGGTCGAGAGACCTCTGAATGATCTAATATTATTTTTAGGCCTACAAATAATATTTTTTTGTAGCCCAAACGAGCACAAATTGTGAGCAAACAAAAATAACATATTCGTGCACGAATATAAATATCTTATGTTCATTTCCACTGCACAAACCAGCAGAAATCTAACCAAATATTTTGGTTAGGCCTATATCTAAACAGCACAAACGAATATGACACCTGTTTTGTGCGATTTAGAGGAAATAACGGGGCGGAAAGTGAAGTCGCGGCTCCCGAAGTGTTTTGATTAGGCAATATCTAAACATTAAACATAGATACAGTGTTTATTTTAACGGCACAAACCAGCACAAATCCAGCACAAACGAATGACACCTGTTTTGTGCGATTTAGACAACCTGGGGTGGAGAGTGACGTCACGGCTCCTGAAATATTTTGATAAGGCAACATCTAAACAATAAACATAGATACAGTGTTTATTTTAATGGCACAAACCAGCACAAATCCAGCACAAACGAATGACACCTGTTTTGTGCGATTTAGACAACCTGGGGTGGAGAGTGACGTCACGGCTCCCGAAATATTTTGATAAGGCAATATCTAAACAATAAACATAGATACAGTGTTTATTTTAACGGCACAAACCAGCACAAATCCAGCACAAACGAATGACATCAATTTGGTGTCATTTAGACAACCTGGGGTGGAGAGTGACGTCACGACTCCCGAAATATTTTAATTATATCTAAACAACGAAAATAGATAAAATGTTTGTTTTAACGGCACAAACCAGCACAAATCCAGCACAAACGAATGACATCAGTTTGGCGTGATTTAGAGGAAATGGGGTGGAGAGTGACATCACGGCTCCCGAAAATTTTTGCTTATATCTAAAGGAGGAAAACAGATACAGTGTTTGTTTTAACGGCACAAACCAGCACAAATCGAGCACAAATGACCTGTGCTGATTTGAAGTCATTTGAGCAACATGGGGTGGAAAGTGACATCACACGGTCAAAAAAATAATGCTTAATATCTCAGACCCCAAACCAGCACAAACGCTCGTTTTTGCGGCACAAATCAGCACAAACGTAGCACAAACGAATAGCATAGTTTTGGGGTTTATTTGTTTTTATGGGGTGCCAACTTCACGGAGGTCAAGAACCTCACTAAAGATTGATGCAACTGCACCACCACGACCAGTTTGACGAGCTTCATGCTTATATAAGCATCCTGGAGGAGTTGCTTTATTTAAACTAATATAGTCATTTTGTGTCAGCCAGGTTTCAGTGAGACAGTTATTATTTCATTTATGATAAGTGTTTTAGGTGCTAGTGACCTGATGTTTAGGAAACCAAGCTTTACGAAATTTGTATTTTCACTTGTTAGTAGTTTTTCTGGTTTTATTCTTCATAGACTTTTTCTAGAGCACACAGTACGTTAAATTGTTGATCTAATAATACGAGGAACAGACACAGTCTCTATGGGGTTAGCTAGACAGGCATTACTGTGATTTAAGTGGGACGAACACGAGTCTATATGCCTAAAATGTGAATTTTGTGAATTTTTACTTACTAGTCAGACAGAACGAAGCTTCTTTAAGATGTTGTCTGACAGGAGTTCAGCTCCAGCTCGACTGGGGTGCAGCCCGTCAGCACAGAAAAGCCTAGGACGCTCCCAGAAAAGATTCCAGTTATTAGCAAAGAGCACATTCTGATCTTTACACCATGCTAATAGCCATTCATTCAGAGCAAAAAAGTCTACTAAACCTTTCATTTCCTCGGTGGCAGGTAGGAAGCGATCCAGAAACGATAAACTGTGTGGCGGGCGAGGTGTGTCAAACCGTCTCGATCAGGCTCCTGAAGTCCCTCTTCAGGATCTCCGTCTGCCGCAGCCCGGTGTCGTTCGTGCCCTCATGGAGGACGACACCACCCTGCTCTCGCCAGCGCTCAGGATAGTAGGTACCTGTGCAGAAATATTCTTAATCCGAGCACCAGGGAAGCAGTGAGTGCGTACGTTGTTACCTTTAGTGGAAGCAGCATAGACATGGCGAACGATGGAGTCACCGATGATAGCCACATCACGACCCGTCTCGTGGAGAGGGGCGAAGCGGTTCTCCGTGGAGATCTCGAAAACGGAGGAGGAGACGTTCTGCCCCGAGACCTGGTAAGCACCCTACACGGCTGCACCCATAGGCCGTGGTAGCCGGGTGTCGGCGTGTATGACGCCTGGGCGAACCGCGTCCTCGGTGCGCTGGGCCTGGACAGAGAAAAAAGCGGTGTTGAGGTAGACGGAAGGTTGTTATTGTATCGCACACTTACCTCAGATGAGCGAGCCGCAGCATGTGGCACACCGAGCAAGGCCCGTTTTTCGCGGAGCTGCGCTCGCTTCATCTCCAGATCACGTATCTGGCCAATGTGGAGGTATTTTATGATAAAAATGTAAATTGCAAATCTACGCAACAGACCTCCAAACACACGCAGCAAGGCTACCGTAACAGCGACAGTGATGACATTGACATATTAATGATATTAATGCATTAATAAATCAGCAATGATGATCTGAGGTAAAATATTAATGATATTAACAAATCCACGATGATGACCTGATGTAAAATATTAATGCTACTAATAAATCAGCGATGATGACCTGAGGTTAACATATTAATGATATTAATAAATCAGCGATGATGACCTGAGGTTAACATATTAATAAATCAGCGATGATGACCTGAGGTTAACATATTAATAAATCAGCGATGATGACCTGAGGTTAACATATTAATAATTCAGCAATGATGACCTGAGGTTAACATATTAATGATATTAATAAATCAGCGATGATGACCTGAGGTTAACATATTAATGATATTAATAAATCAGTGATGATGACCTGAGGTTAACATTAATGATATTAATAAATCAGCGATGATGACCTGAGGTTAACACATGAATGATATTAATAAATCAGTGATGATGACCTGAGGTTAACATTAATGATATTAATAAATCAGCGATGATGACCTGAGGTTAACACATGAATGATATTAATAAATCAGCGATGATGACCTGAGGTTAACATTAATGATATTAATAAATCAGCGATGATGACCTGAGGTTAACATATTAATGATATTAATAAATCAGAGATGGTGACCTGAGGTTAACATATGAATGATATTAATAAATCAGCGATGATGACCTGAGGTTAACATATGAATGATATTAATAAATCAGTAATGATGACCTGAGGTTAACATATGAATGATATTAATAAATCAGTAATGATGACCTGAGGTTAACAAATTAAGGATATTAATAAATCAGTGATGATGATCTGAGGGGAACATAATAATGATATTAATAAATCAGCGATGATGACCAGAGGTTAACAAAAATAATATTAATAAATCAGCGATGATGACCTGAGGTTAACATGAATGATATTAATAAATCAGCGATGATGACCTGAGGTTAACATTTGAATGATATTAATAAATCAGTGATGATGACCTGAGGTTAACGTATTAATGATATTAATAAATCAGCGATGATGACCTGAGGTTAACATATTAATGACATTAATAAATCCGTGATGATGACCTGAGATTAACATATTAATGATATAAACAAATCAGCGATGATGACCTGAGGTTAACATATGAATGATATTAATAAATCAGCGATGATGATCTGAGGGGAACATAATAATGATATTAATAAATCAGCGATGATGGCCTGAGGTTAACATAATAATGATATTAATAAATCAGCAATGACGACCTGAGGTTAACATAATAATGATATTAATAAATCAGTGATGATGACCTGAGGTTAACATAATAATGATATCAATAAATCAGCAATGATGACCTGAGGTTAACATAATAATGATATTAATAAATCAGTGATGATGACCTGAGGTTGACATAATAATGATATTAATAAATCAGCAATGATGACCTGAGGTTAACATATGAATAATATTAATAAATCAGCAATGATGACCTGAGGTTAACATATTAATGATATTTAGTAAAAAATCAGCGATGATGACCAGAGGTAAAGATGATAATGATATGTATTATTAAATTAGCGATGATGACCTGAGATGACGTTAAATATAATAATGATTCGTTATTAATGGATCAGCGATGATGACCTGAGGTCAGCATATTCATATCTAACAGAATAAATAATCTGATTAAATCGACTCAACCTGGATTTTACAGTGAATCACAGTACGTTAGCGTCTAGATTACTCTCTTTTGTTTAAACAAGTCCAGTTTGTCTTTGAATGAAACTGAACGCGACTCAACAGAAATTGGCAGTGACATAATATATGCTAAAACAGACGTATTAGACAAATTAGCGGTCGATTTAAGCTAGAAAAAGACCAAATTTAATCGCGTTTCATAGCTAGGCACACTATTAAAAAAATCAATTTGTTATCTTGTTTTAATTTGAGCCAGAAAGTACATTAGAGCACATCAATCTAACGTTAGACTTGTATGGACGGCTAATTAGGCTAACTTGTTGATGCAAACTAACATTTAATGTTCGCTAAGCTGGTGTCACGGTCACCAGCGAGATACAACCACTAGAGATCACTGGTACACACACACACATTCACAAGGACTACAAATCTGCTGGTCATGGACTACATATTCAGTCATGCCACACATGCACACCTGATGCAAGTCACCACTGATTTGCAAACACACAGCTGAAGCTGCTTACAGACTGATTACATGGACTATAAGTAATGCACAAACACTTACACTATTGCTGAGTCTTGTCTACTGTTTAGTGACACCACAACGCGTTTTCATTTCCCTTGTCTTGCCGTGTTTGAACCTAGCCTTGTCTTGTTATATTCCTGTCTGCTGCCTCCCTTGTGACCATCTGCCTGTTATTTTGACCACGACTCTGGATTGCCCTTATAAATCTGTTTGCTCCTGTTCTGATCATTGCTTGCCTGACCATCCAGCTAATAAACCTGCATGTGGATCTGCACCCCTGTTGTCAGTGTCACATCCCTCTGGTTACAGCTGGAAAGAAGAGCCAAACCATAAACAAATATTATTTTGCGATCAATCTGTAAATTGATAGGAGAAAACTTTCTTGGATCTTACCTTTTTTTGAATTTTTGCGGGCTTTGCAAGGGGCACATAATGATGATGTCATGACTTTTGATTGGCTGATGGAGTTGTTGTCTCTGGGTCATCATAATAAATGTTGGTCTTCTGGCAACTAGCACTGGCAAAATCAGGATGAGCCACTTGCCTCTCTGTCAGTGACGGTGCTGCGTGCATCAGTTCCCCGCATTTGTCAAAAGTTAACCCCCAAATTGATAAAGGTAATAAAAAGATTCAGTCATGTTCATATTGTGAATAACTATCAAAATGTCCACTGTTGATTATATTAGACTGCTGTTTTCAATAGCGATTTTAACACATTTAATATAGGAAGTCCTCGGCTATGCAGAGGCTACAATTAATCAGAAACTGAGTGTCCATAGTTTTACGTTAAGAAATGCAGTCTTGAATTTACAAACAGTCGGCAAATACCGGAGAAAAGATGTAACACAATGATTAAATTTAGTTTTCAGTCACGCTCATGTAAAGGTATAATATTCAACTTGTTTAGTTTTGCCTTCATTCATTTTTGTTTTCAGTTGTGGCATCAAGCACGAGTTTTCAACACCATGATTATTACAACACATTTTTAACATAATAGTTTAATTTCTAATAACTACTTTTTTATCTTTCCCATGGTGACAGTCGGTGCATAATATTTTAGTTATTTTGCAAGATTTTGCAAGTTGTATTCAGACAAAGTCCCTTTAAGTATTCTGTAGGTTTTGATTCAGATTAAAGTGTAATTTAAAGACTTGTTAACTAGGAAAGTTGGAATAATTAGTCAAGTTATTGTACAATTGGTTTGTTGTGTAGACAGTCAAAAAATATACAGTAAATATTTCTTAAGGAGGCTAATAATACTGACCTCAAATAGTTTTTAAAAATTTTTAAAACTGCTTTTATTCAAGAAATAAATAAAGAAAATAAGACTTATTATGACTCCAGAATTCTTTTTGTTTGTTTTATAGGAAATACTGTCAAAATCTCCTTGGTTTGTTAAAGATCACTTGGAAAACATTATTTTAAGTTAACGGGGGGCAAAAAGTTTAAAAGACCTTCAACTGCATCTGTTAACCTCTTAAGGCCCACGGTGTTTTTTTTACATGAATTTTTTATTTCTCTTTGTTATTTGGGCTTATTGGAACCTAATTAGAACAAAAATCTAAGTATTATCTTTTGATATGTAGAGAAAAATTATGTCCAAATATGTGGGACTATGGTCCAAATTTACATAAAACACTTTTTCCCGAATTTTCTTTTATGCATATTTAACATTAAAGCAAGTTAAAAAAAAAAAATTCAATCAGAGGTTAAAACAAAATTTTTTCCCATTTTGGGCAGTTAAAAATAGGGTTTTAGGACATTTCATATGGTGCAAAATAGTTGCAGGATAACACTGTATGTCTGTAACAAAATATAAAACACTCAAAGTATTTTAAATAGCCACTTAAGAGCTAAAAATGTGCTGTATATTGTTGGGACTCAACGGATCTTTCAAGAACTGAACAAATCACACACCACATTATTCTTAAAAGATTGAACGGTGCCTACGTGTCTGAGCTACGATTTCAATTTCAAAGCAATCCACAGGACCACTTGCCAGTTGCGATCACAAACACGTGCTACTTAACTTAACCTTTTGGTTCACAACGCGACCTGCGTTGCGAGGGAATAAACAACTTAGAAATGTGGACCACAAACGATCCGAATCTTCCAAAGTTTAAACAGACATTCAAGAGAAACTGTGTTTATTTGAGTAATGTATGCTTATTTTACGTTTCTGTAGGTTTTTGTGTGTACATGTTACATGTGTTTAACGTAACCATTATGAAGAGGTAATGAGTTAAAGCCGCTGCTTTTCCATGAAATCTACAGAACCTTTGTGAAACATATCATATTTAGTGTTCATTGAAAGCTTGAAACATTTTAAATGCATTGGTTTATATGAAGAAACCTGTTACTGTTTAATGATTGCAAAGACACTAGAGATTCAGAGAACATTTAGACTGTTTAGTGTCACACTTGTACTTCCTTTACATCCCCTACTCAGGCAGAGCTAGAGGATCACAGTGCATACTCAGACATGAGTGTCGATTGACGAACAGTCTACGTGAACAGAACAATGTGTTATTTTAGTGCAGCGAACACAACATTTCCTCCCCCTTCCCATAACTGGCTATGAAAAACAAAGTAACCCCATCATAAACACTTAGTCTACACATGGAAGTGGCCTCAAAGTCCTTTAAGTAACTTGGTCGGGATCTGTTCATGCACTGGCCGTGGGGACTTAGAGTCCTATCAATCGTTGTTTCATCCGATGTTGATGGTGAGTGACATGTGTTTGAACCCCCGGGGGAAGTCTCTGAGGTGCAGTAGGACTTAGTCTGTGTAGCGGCAAGTTCAGTTCCCTGCCTAGCATGAGGAAGGCGGGAGAGACCCCAGTGGTGCTATGCTGTGAGGCCCGATAGTGTAGCAACGTAGGCAGATGGCTTGCTTAAAAGTTGTACCCTTGTGACAGGTGTGCCCTCAGGCCATTCTTTAGGGACTGGTGAAAACGCTTCCACACCCCCATTGGCTTGAGGGTGGTAAGAGTGGTGTGGATGTGCTGACTGCCTTTGCTATTTAAATAGGCTGAAATGTCAGCTGACATAAACTGCGGCATTGTCTGTTGTAATGGTCTGTGGGAGGCCCCAACATGTGAACAGTGAGTCCAGGAAGTCTACAACGATTTGTGAGGTGACTGAGCAGTGGTGGTGAGTTCAGGCCATTTGGAGTTGCAGATCATATGCTACCACTAAGTACCTCTGATTGTGAGGAACTCCATGAATCTCTCCACAGATATCCAGCTGCAGGTGGCTGCCAGGGACAAGTGGGCCAAGCCAGTGGTTGGAGGGGTGGGAATTTGGTTTGCCTGTTTTTTCCACTCACAAGGCAGGCTGGACAATCTTTAACTAGAAGTTCGATGTCACTGTTGATGCGTGGCCACCAAACCCTATCCCGACAGCGCTGTTTCAGCTTCACTATGCCCAGATGTCCCTCATGTGCCAGTTTAAGCACACGCGCACAAAGGATTCTGGGATCACAGTGCACAGCCCACGTGTCATTACACAAGAAAGCTCGTCCTTTACACTTGCAAATGCTGAGAACTCTCCTGAAACTTGTGCGGGCCATCCCAAGCTGGGAAAGAATAGGATCTGCTGTGAGGCCGTTTTAGCTCCTGGAGCTATACCATGCTCTGCAGAGGAGTGTGTAGGAGTTGGACGATGTCTGTTTCAGGGTAGTTAGCGTCATTCTGTTACCCCTTGAACTAGGACAGAGCGAGACAACAGATCAGCACTACATTTTCCCGACCTGGAGTGAACTGAAGTTTGTAGTTGTACTGGGCAAAGTCGATCATACCAACGGTGTAATGTCAGGGGTCTATGACCCGTACCCGAGGTTGCCAGTAGAGTTACTAAGGCATGATGATCGTTCTCAATGTAAAAGGCGGACGTACAAGTACAGGTGCCATCGTTCACATGCCCACACGCATGCCAGAGCTTCTCGTTCACCCACTGAATATCGTTGCTCTGTTGGATTGGAGAGCTCGAGAAGCAAATGCTATTGGTTTCTCTACCCATTTTGCTCTTGTAACAGTACAGCTCCGATTGCTGAGGCTGATGCATCGCATGTGACCCATTGTTTTACAAAAGGTGCTGAAATGAGACAGTATAGGGGGTGAGATGAGTTGGGCCTTGAGGGTGTGCACTGCTTCTGTACACTCCAGTGTCCATATCCAGGGTTCATCCTTCCGAAGTAGCTGACGAAGAGGGGCAGTGATGGTTGAATACCGTGGAAGGAACTTTAGGTAATAGCCTGTCATCCCTAGGAAGGAGGCTACTTGGGTGGGTGAGGTTGGTTCTGGTAGTGACTGGATGGCCTCCACATTAGACTGGAGTGGGGAGATTCCTTGTTCAGACAACTAACCCCACAAATTCAAATGACAGGAACAGCCAACAGACATTTTCCGCATTCAAGGTGAGATGTGTTTGGTTAATGCGTTAAAAACTTTTTTGAGGCGGCAATCGTGAATATCCACCGTAGGCCCATGCACCACAATGTGTCAAGGTAAATAACAACTCCTGGTATCCCTGCTAGTACTGTGGTCATGACCTTTTGGAAACATGAAAGAGCCGAGGAGAGGCCAAAAGGCATCCTAGTGTACCGGAAAACACCCTCGTGTTTGACAAATCTGACAAAAGCTGTCAGATTTCTGCTGTCTGCATGAAGGGGAACCCTCTCTCAAGTCAGTTTAGAAAACACTGTGGAGCCATAAAATTGGGCTGTCAGTTCCTCCGTTGTTGGTAGAGGGTATTTGTCAGGATAACTGCGTTATTTACTCGCCGTAAGTCCACACAGATGCGCAAAGCCCCGATTTCTTTGTAGCCACCACCAGATTGGAAATCCATAGCGATGCGTCCACAGGCTCAATGATGCCAGCATTCAGCAAGCGCTGCAGTTCTCCTGACACCCCCTCCCTCAGTGGCAATGGATACGGCGCTGTGGCTGAATGACAGGCGTGATGGAATGGTCAATAAGGGGTTGATGCACGAAGGAAGTGAGACAACCCAGTCCCTCGAACAGTGCTCGCCGCTGCTGTTTCCATGGTACAGTCACAGTAAGGACTGCTGTTCCTTCTGTATCCACTAGGGCGAACCCCAGAGCAGAGAACAAGTCCAGCCCCATTAAATTCTCTCCTTTGTGGGCCACATGAAAGACAAAAGACTGTAGTGTTCTCGTACCATAGACTACAGTGACAGAAATTGACCCCAGTAATGAAATTGTTGAATTTCCATAACCACATAAGGTTGTAGACGGTGTGGCCAGAGGGAGTTTTCTAAAAAAACTTGTTATAGGTGTTTGCATTAAGCAAGGAGACACTGGCTCCCGTATCTAGCAGCATGGGACACATACGTTGTTTAACATGACCGTACATGATTTAAACGGCAGTAGACCTGAGGTGACATTGTGGATAATGGCTGGTGAGTTCTGATTGGTGCGAGTTTGTGGTCTATTTGGAACTGAACGACAGACACTGGCGAAATGATTCTGTTTTCCACAATTATGACAAGTCTGGCCCTGGGCTGGGCAGATTGAGCCCTGGTGCATGAGAACGAGATCCACCAGTTAGCATAGGACAGTTTCTGATGTGGGCGTCGTGTTGTTGTGAAAGTTGCATCACTGAGTCTGGAGCATCATTGGGTGCCTCTGCGCCCTGTCAGAGAACTGTTCAAATTGACTGGTTGTTTCCATAACAGTTAAATGGTCGTGTGGAGGTTTTGTTTGACTCGTGAGTGTGGCTGCACATCAGTAGCACTTTCCACTTGAATGCTATAGCTAGTGCCTTAGATAATGTCAGGGTCGTCTGGTTGTAACAGAAGGCTTTCTCTGATTTTGTTGTTATTAGTGTGCTCAATCAGCTGATCCCGGATCATCTCATCGCGCAGCTGGCCGAATTTGCATGAGTTCGCGAGCCCTCTCAAATCAGCCACATACTGATGCACTGACTCACCGTGAAGTTGGTGACGTCGGCGAAATATGAACCGTCGTAACAAATATTCTGAGGAGCCGCAAAATGTCATTTAGGTGAGTAAACACCTGTTTCATAGAAGCTTCAGCGTGTCACTTATCGTTCCGAGCACTCGTTGTCCCTCTGAGCCCAGGCAATGTTGCAGGAGTGCTTTTTTCCCGCCGCGCTCACCTCCGTGAGCCCCGCTGCCGTTAAATATGTCTCAAAGGACTGAAGCCAGTGTGGCCATGGTATTGGAGGATCTCCTGGGAGAGCTAGAAAAGGCGAGGGTGGTGGTAGTGAAAAATCAGCCATCCTTGTCGCCAAAATGTACTGTTTAATGATTGCCAAAGACACTAGAGATTCAGAGAACATCAGACTGTTTACTGTCACACTTGTACTTCCTTTACATCCCTACTCAGGCAGGGCTAGAAGATCACAGTGCATACTCAGACATGAGTGTCGATTGACGAACAGTCTATGTGAACAGAACAATGGGTTATTTAGTGCAGCGAACTCAACAAAACCATACTAGTTAAAAATGTCCATGTTATAAAACTTTATTGTAATAGCTTCCAATTAAAGGCAGGTAATGCATGATTCTCACATGAAGTGCTAACCCACCTCCTAGAGGAGGGAATGGGGGTGTGATCCCACCCCGCAGCTTCTCTTATTGGATAATCCCTGTGTAGGCCACACCTATACTCAAGCCTATAAACTTTGAAACCAGGAAACTTTCTTCGTCATCTTTTTGCCGGGTCTTTGCCTCTCATCACCGTCCTCGCTCTTCCAGTGCTGGCCGTACACCGCCTTGCTGGAAGCCTCGTAGAAGCACGGAGCAATCAGCGACGCTCACTCGCTGCCCGCTGACCCCCGATCTGCTTGCGCAACCGCTTTAACAACAAGCCATCGGGTCAACTTATCAGAACTGACAGAAACACTGCCATAACTACAGAATTCCGCAGAGAGCCGAAACTCCAGGAAGGACTCCACGAGACTGAAACTTGAAACCGGCTCGTCCAACATCTGTATCCCTAGCAACCGACTCCAAACTTCCCTGAAAGTAAGGAAACCCCTGAAGTTGCTACGCTGACCAATCAGCTCCGCCGGGATCTCCCTTTGGACCAGCAGAGGAAACCGAAATCTCATCAGAATCGCAAGTAACACAAACAATGTTTCTATCCATTGCTGAACTGGTGTGAATAATATTTAAGTAGTAAAGAATAGCGAAATTCTCTGCTTTTATGGTTTCTCTCAGGTTGCATGCTAAGAACTTAGCAAATGCTAGAAGTTGAATCCTTACTCGCTCTCTGTCATAACTCTCCCCAAACTGCTTGTGTGTATGTATGTGCGTTTGTTTATTTTATGTAGATTAGTACGTTGTGTTATAGAGTAGCAATAAACTTGTGTTTCGTTGTTAAGATCCGTGTTGGTGTATTCTGTGCTTTATCAGTTAATGTCTCAGGTTCAGATACTGCTACCTTGCTTATTAAATAATTAGATACTGTTTTTATATTGTTATTGTTGGCCACAAAATAATATAATACAGGATTGCTTTACACTGACCATTCTATTTGCTGGACAAATGACTAGGTTAAGTGTAGCTTTAAATAATTCTATGTAAATGATGTTCGAATCTTTAGATTCAAATCCCCAGAGTTTAAATGTGATTTAAACCAAAGAGCCGATTCCTTACACCATGTATGTGGACACTCGGGCCCTAGGAGGTTAAGTATTTTGTGATGTATGTTAAAGTGTGCCCCCTAAAAGTACAAGTGGCCCCTCCCCGGCCCCCCAGTTACTCTGGTCTAGAACCGCCACTGCTCACTGGCCCACCATGACGCCCTCATTTTTAAACATTCTTTTGCAAAACAGTTAGCATTTATTTTAGTGGTGGGCCGTTATCGGCGTTAACGTGCTGCGTTAAGGCGAGACTCTTACCGCGCGATAAAAAAAATATCGCCGTTAATCTCTTCTCAAAGTTGCGTGAGAGCTGGGTCTATTCTACGCAAGCTATGATGACTTTCACCTTGATAGTTTAGCGCGGATGTATACCTGACCGGTGAGCCGTCTGGGAAAGAAGTGCCCTTCTGAATCAAATCAGCAGGATGTCTGACTTTAACTGCAGTTGAGCAGTTTCACTTTAACTCACGAACATTTAATTCATGCCTTCGTGACAAACTGGGGTATTAGATGCAAATAAATGAGTAAGAACAGGTGAGAGTGTTATGGAATTTAATAACGCACACTGAATAAGAAGAAAAAAAACTTCCGCATTTCGCGATGTGTGTGTGTGTGTGTGTTTGTGTGTGTGCGTCTGTGTGTCTGTGCGGCCCTTTACTGACAGCCGCCTGTGTAGATCTTGTAAGAGTCTAAATTATTATATGCATTTGTTTATAAGGCAAAACATGTCTTTTTCACCAAAAAAGGTCCATGCTGACTCCAAAGGCAGATTCTGATAAGATCAGGGCCTGGTATGTGGACTTTGGGGGGTTTTACGATGTGGTCACATGTTGATTGGTCAGTTTGAATGTCTCAGCGTTTGGGCTTTGGTCACATGGTCAAGAAAGGTACAAAATAGCTGGTAAACATTGCTCTGTCTCTTTTCTTCTCTGTGCTTTCCTGAGCTCTGCTCCTCTCCTTCTCTGGAGGCTATCTTCTCTGGCTCTACTGCTCCCAGGCTCTTTGAGGCCTACTTACTCTCTTTGTCTCTCTCTCCCTCCCCCTGTCTCTCTCTTTCTTAGGTAACTTTAAATTTACATTTAAGCTGGGTACAATTTATATCATATGTTTTTATCATTTCATGTTTTATCATTTTATACAGTTATTTGTAACTAATTCAGTTGTAACCATAGAGAATTATTGTCATTAAATCATTTCATTTTCAAGTATTTGTGAATTACTTTTGATTTAACGTCAACACTTAATTGCTCCATATTGCAATACAATACAATCACATAATATCAACGCTCTCCCACATTTTATGCTATTAATACTGCCCTTATTTCCGTTTTTGGTATAAGATTGCAGAAGAATGGTTTGACTAGAAATGTACAGTTTTTTACCATCATGCTGATAACTTTTTAGTCGCTCGGCAGAACTACAGTACGAACCGCTGTGGTCCAAAATACCATTCTACAGATGGTGCCGAAACCCGGGATCCTTTGCAGTGAGTTTTCTGAAATTTACTTTAGCCGGTCTTAGCTGGATTTTTCACAGCTGACCTGGTGAATGGATTAATACTGGCCTTCTAACCACAAGAGTGGGTAAGTCTGCTTTTATTGTTCCTCCATTTGCTTAAATTGCATGAAACAGAAATTACAAGACTGTAATTTGTTTTAATAGTTCAATTTGGTAAATTTCAGATTACCTCCTCAAGGATGGAAGGGTTAATTTCTAAAGAAAGTGATATATTGTTTGCTTTATGGACCAAAAAAGTTGAACCTACATTGTGTAAACTTAACAAAGAAGGACTTGAGTTAACAGACTCAGACTCTACATTGTTTGCATGGTGGATGTAATTGGCAAAAATGGAAAGAATCAAAACGTGGCGATGTAATTGAAGCACTAAATTACATGTGTGTACTCAGGACTGCGTAACATTATGTCGAAAACTACCTTCATTTGTAAAGGCTAATGTGAAGAATTTGTGTTCACAAATCAGAGGCAGAAACGTCAGAGGCGAAGATTCTAGATCTCCAGTTACAGCTTGATAATTTACTCGCTGAACAGTTAGCCCTGGCTGAAAAATGGGGTCCGAAGTCAAAAAGACACTATTGGCAGATTTAAAAGCTATGCTGAAAGCACAGAAGTTTGTGTCCTCCCAAAATGCTTAACAGCGCTGGAATCGAAAGGCATGTTCACTTTTCAGACGAAGTTACTGTAATAAATCTGAAATGATTTGTTCAGAAGCCGTAGCTCAAAAAGTTTGCCTGTTTCAGTACTTAAGGTGATGCCACACCATAGCGCAGCAAAGACGCATGGTGTAGAAGCATTAGAGAGTCTTAAAAACCCTCAAACCTCAGATGATCACAGCAATCAACCCTCAGACAAACAAAACAGGCTTTGTATGACCTGTAAAAAGTTTGGTCACAGAGAGGAACAATGTTGGACATCAGGACAGGGAAGACCTCCACCATATTTTCTGAGAAAACAGAAATTACTTAAGAGCAAAAATCAGTGGTCTTCACGTAACAAAAACTCATCTGCTAATAACACACTTAGTGAACTAACTGCATTGTTAATACAAGGCCTGCAACTGTTAACTTCCTTTGCTGGGCTTAGCAGCCTAATAGCAATAAAAGTTAATAATTGCTGATCCTGTTTGCGTTTCCAAATTTGTTATATTTGTGTTATACACATTTTCATTGCCATAGAACACAATTTAGTATTTTGTGATACTACGTACACATAGACTGAGTAATTCCTTAAAACATGATTTTCTTATTGTAGGTGTAAAAACCCTCAGGTTTGAGGTTTTAGAGGCCACAGATGCATTCTAGACCGCATGTCATGTATCAAAAAGGAATTAACTGTATGCTAAGATTAATTAATTTTAAGGTACTTGTGTTTATATGTTGGATGAGTCTCATCTCCTAAAAGTGGAAAACTGTGCTATCCTCAATATAGCTGCAGTTTAAACTACAAACAGGAGTATAGAATTGCCTTGTGGCTTCAGTGTGATAATTGCAATAACAATGAAAATGCTTTCTTACAGGATTCAGCCTTAAACATTGCACTTTATCATGCTCCTTAAAAACATTGATTTGGAAGTATTTTGAGCCAGATCACATTCACATCTCATACTCAAATTCCATGCTGGCTCCCTGTTACAACAGGACCAAATTTACACACTGTCGTAAAACTTCCACCCTTTGTTAGGAGCATGTTTACACAAACACATAGCCTCAGCTGGAACACTGCCACAGAGAACAACATTTCAAATCTTCACACACACAGTCAAATTCACATTTGTTGACACGCTTCATATAGATTTACATGTTATTTAAGTTTTTAATCAGACTTTATCATAACTATGGATTTTTCATCTTGTTTTGGTTATTTTGGTTTCTTTTGATTATTTAACCAGTTACTTATTATTTGTTTCAACAAGTTATATCAAAGTGTAAATTGGGATTCTAAATAAAATGCTGAAATATTGTTGCTTTTGTAACATTGTTGACATCTCTACAACAAATGTTATTTGTGTTACTTTGTATTTAATCTATTTGAATGCAATTGTATTGTCTTTGAACATTGATTAATTTAATTCACTGTATTTGGTTACACTGAATATTTTGCTGATACTCTTAACCAGCTATTGTTGATTTTGTTGTAAAGCAATTTAATTTTGATGTTTCCAGATATTGTGTAAAGAGCTTGTTTGCTTTTATTCTGTCTTGATCTTGACCATATTTTTAATTACATTAATTTAAGGGCATTTTGCTTAAGAAGAATTCAAACTGACCACATCAATCCTTTGATCAATGACAAATGCCATGTGTTTGCTTTTGCTGTTTGTTGTGCCATTTGCTGTTTTCATATACAGGATCTATGGAGAAAAGGTTCACGTCTTGTGATCTACTTCAAGAGAAGAGCAGGGGTTCCCTGCATTCCTCAGCACCTACTCTTGTGGGGGTATGAAAGACAATTTGCATATAAGCAGTGCAACACCATTCGACTAAACCTCTCACACAGGGCTGAAGGACTGAAAGACTGATTAACCTTACTCCCGCAACAAGCCTGGACAGGAAGTCCGAAGATGACAGCAGCACACAACACAAAGCATATTTTCATCATTAATGTCACCTTTTTGCCTCTTTATGTGTCACAACGGTGCCAGGGGAGGACTGTAAGAGTCTAAATTATTATATGCATTTGTTTATAAGGCAAAACATGTCTTTTTCACCAAAAAAGGTCCATGCTGACTCCAAAGGCAGATTCTGATAAGATCAGGGCCTGGTGTGGACTTTGGGGGTTTTACGATGTGGTCACATGTTGATTGGTCAGTTTGAATGTCTCAGCGTTTGGGCTTTGGTCACATGGTCAAGAAAGGTACAAAATAGCTGGTAAACATTGCTCTGTCTCTTTTCTTCTGTGCTTTCCTGAGCTCTGCTCCTTCTCTCTGGAGGCTATCTTCTCTGGCTCTACTGCTCCCAGGCTCTTTGAGGCCTACTTACTCTCTTTGTCTCTCTCCCTCCCCCTGTCTCTCTCTTTCTAGGTAACTTTAAATTTACATTTAAGCTGGGTACAATTATATCATATGTTTTATCATTTCATGTTTTATCATTTTTATACAGTTATTTGTACTAATTCAGTTGTAACCATAGAGAATTATTGTCATTAAATCATTTCATTTCAAGTATTGTGAATTACTTTGATTTAACGTCAACACTTAATTGCTCCATATTGCAATACAATACAATCACATAATATCACCGCTCTCTCCCACATTTTAGCTATTAAATACTGCCCTATTTTCCGTTTTTGGTATCAGATTGCAGAAGAATGGTTTGACTAGAAATGTACAGTTTTTTTACCATCATGCTGATAACTTTTTAGTCGCTCGGCAGAACTACAGTACGAACCGCTGTGGTCCAAATACCATTCTACAATCTTGTCGGAAAATATGGCGAAAAGTCCTACATGACGGTAATAGTTTGTCAGTATTGCCACTAATATCTGCATACTCCACGTCTCAATTCCATTTCTGTTTAGTTCAGTTATGACTTTAGTCGCATTAAGTAATCAAACATCGCTGTTTACATGGTAGACTCTTAATCAGAGTATTGTTTTAATCATATTAAAATCGTATTAAAGTATTGTTGCCCATGTAAACATACTCAATGTTTGACACCGTCAGGGCTCTGTGAACTTGCCTTTGCGAAGCAGCATTTTCTGTATGTACAAACATCAAAAGCAAGTATGAAATCACTGTTTGGAGCTTATGTAGGCCTACAGTTCAACATTCATGTTTAACTGAATAAACGGTTAGTAAACACAAGTACATCTTATTGAACATCATTTATTTTCATCACAAATTATCATAGTAGAACAGTTTCTCAAGCAGTTTGTGATGCGTTTTGGAAACAGGAGATGAGCCCCTGGTCTAATCCGTCACCTGGCTTGAGAAACCCGTTCTCAAAGACTTATTATTTGGGTAGCACACATATTCTGAATGCCTTCGGCAGAATTCAAATGAGCCATTTTAATCTAGATTAATCTAGATTAAAAAAATTAACCTATGCCCACCTATATTTTTTTATATTAGTTGCAATTAATAATTTTGTTATTTTTTTTTTGTTTATTCTGTTTCATGACCTTAATCAGAGTGTCTTAACATTCATGTTACATTGTATGGGCCAAACACTGTAGATTATTGCACATATTATAGCATATATTGTATGAAGAATCATACAAAATATGCATACCCAAAATGTCTACAAATTTGTTTTATAAAAAATTGTCTGTGATTTTTCTAAAATTGTGATTTGTGCAACTCATGGAATGTATGACTGTTGTGTTTGTGAGAGAGAAAGAATCAAAGTAAAAGTTTACTTCCAAACTTCCAAAACATTTTGTTCATGACTTTACTGAAATATTGTATAGAATTTTCACTGCCATGGGTGTTAAGTTTTGCTACAATGTAAAGAATCAGCTCTTTGGTTTAAATCACGTTTAAACTTTGGGGAATCGAATCTAAAGATTCGAACATGATTCACATAGAATTATTGAAAGCTTACACTTAACCTACTAATTTGTCCAGCAAATAGAATGGTTAGTGTAAAGCAATCCTGTAATATATTATTATGTGGCCAACTATAACAATATAAAACAGTATCTAATTATTTAATGAGCAAGGTAACAGTATCTGAAGCTGAGACATTAACTTATAAAGCACACAACACACAACACGGATCTTAAAACGAAACAAAGGTTTATTGCTACTCTACAACACAATGTACTAATCTACATAACAAACAAACGCACATACATACACACACACACACAAGCAGTTTGAGGAGAGTTATGATGGAGAGCGAGTAAGGATTCAACTTCTAGCATATGCTAAGTTAGCCCTTCATGTGAGAATCATGCATTACCTGCTTTTGATTGGAAGCTATTAAAATAAAGTTTTATAACATGGACATTTTTACTAGTATGGTTTCTTCATATAAACCAATGCATTTGAAACTTTTAAAGCTTTCAACCAATATCAAATATGAAATGTTTCACAAACGTTCTGTAGATTTCATGCAGCAGCAATGGCTAAAACTCATTACCTATCCATAACAGTTATGTTAAACACATGGAACATGTACACACAAAAACCTACAGAAACTTAAAATAAGCATACATTACTCAAATAAACACAGTTTAATTGAAAGTCCGTTTAAACTCTTTCTGATTTCTGATTGCTTCTGTGGCTGCCTGAGATGTGTATTCCCTCACAGACGCCATTTGCAGGCGTGAAGCAACACAGTTTGTTGAGCTCTCTCAAAAACCGGTTTGGGGGAATCTTTGAGTGTAACCTCTTTATTGTTTTAAGATGTAAACTTAATTAGGACGCAGTTGAAATCGCAAATGACAAGTGGTTGTTGTGGATTTGCCTTTTGCTGAGTGCCTGTGGGTTGCTTTGAAATTGAAATCAAGACTCAGACATGTAGGCACCGTTCAATCTTTTAAGAATAATGTGGTGTGTGATTTGTTCATTTCTGGAAAGATCTGTTGACTCCCCACAACAATAATGCTAAATACAATTTATGTACTTATTTATTGTATTTAACAAAGGATGATTTATTAATTGGTTAATGATTAGGCTACACGATAATCAATTGATTGTCTAATACTCTTTCTATCTCGATGACCGATTACTTTTATTTTTGATCATACAGTTAACAAAAACAGATTATTCAAAACTGAATATTTTACTGGCGGTTCATTCCGCTGTGGCGACCCCAGATTAATAAAGGGATTAGGCCGAATAGAAAATAAATGAATGAATATTTTTATTTTATTTTATTTACATAATTTTATTTAACAAAGCAGGGGTCCGTTTCCGAAAACCATCGTAAGTGTCACAAATACGCGGGAGACCCAAATGCAAGTGAATGCAAGTTGATTTATTAAAAAGGATAACAGGAAATAACAGCTGGCATAGATCTCACCAGATATCGAGGGATAGGGTAGAGCAATGATACATCTCTCAAGGAAATCGACAACGCTTAACAGCGGTAATAGTTCTTTAGAGCAACACATCCAGACGGAAGTCTCTAATGGATATCTCACCAGATATCGAGGGAAGGGGTAGAGCAATGGTGCATCTCTCAAGGAAATCGACAACGCTTAACAGCGATAATAGTTCTTCAGAGCAGCAAAACAAAGTGAATCTCTTGTGAGTGTCATCAGTGCAAACAGCGGTAACAACTTCAAAGAAACCAAGCCGTGCTTGACAAGTCCAGAAGCAACCGACTCTATGACTCACCACTAGCGGATTCAGTGGGAGAAGCCTAACAGGGAACAGACACAGGACATGAACCCACACGAACTGACAACACGAGATACAAACACTGAACAGATAAAGGCGCGCGAATAACGCGCTGCACCTGTGGTTCACTGATTGACAGCTGAGCGATGCTGAGCAACAGCAAAGCACGTGACCGCTCAGCTGACGACATGTAAACACACACAGCCACGCGGTGAAGGTGCACCCAAACAAACCACACCCACATCCACACACACACATACAAGAGAAACAGACAGATCCACAACTGTGACAGTACCCCCTCTCCTAGGAGCGCCTCCTAGGAGTATGCGGATTAATGGCCGTATGAAAAATGGCCGTATGAAAACGGGCTTAACTTTAGATACATGAAATATGGGAGGACTCTCCTGTATGCTGGAGGTAATTTTAGGCGGATTGCCCACAGGACTAATGATTTAGTGACAATAAATGGGTCAATGAATTTAGGAGCCAGTTTATTACAAACGTGCGAGAGAAGAATGTTCTTAGAGAAAGCCCACACTTTTTGTGACAACGTAAACGGGAGGCTAGACTAGCGATCGGCTTTAGCCTTGGATGCGCACACCCACATGGAGGAGGGGTCTGTCTGAAACACCTCTGAACAAAGGCATAAGCAGAGGGGACCGCGGCTTCAGATTCCAGACTGGGAAAATTGGTGGCTGTAACCTAAGCTACACTGAAACGGTAGTGAGGCCCGTAGCTGACACTGGTAAAGAGTTATGTGCCTACTCAACCTATGTGAGCTGCTGCTCCAGGAGGCGGATTCTAAGAAACCAAACATCGCAATGTGCGTTCAAGATCCTGGTTGGCTCTCTTGGTCTGACCGTTACTCTGGGGATGAAACCCAGACGAAAGACTAACAGTGGCCCCCAATAACCTACAAAACTCTCTCCAAAATTTGGAAACAAACTGAGGAACTCTGTCAGAAACCATGTCCGTCGGGAGGCCATGAATGCGAAAGACGTGATTAATGACCGCAACCGCTGTCTCTCTGCCTGAAGGTAATTTGGGCAGCGGGATGAAATGAGCAGCCTTCGAGAACCGGTCCACCATGGTGAAAACCACCGTGTTGCCGTTCGAGGATGGAAGACTAGTAACAAAATCTAGCGAAATGTGGGACCAGGGTCTCGAAGGCACTGACAGCCGCTGAAGAAGTCCAGCAGGAGGGCGATTGGAAGTCTTAGAAATGGCACAAACAGAGCAAGCCAAGACAAAATCACGCACATCACGAGCCATAGCTGGCCACCAGAATCGTTGTTTAACAACAAATAATGTGCGACTCACCCCAGGATGACATGCTACTTTGGAGGAATGTCCCCACCGGATAACGTCAGACCGAAGTTCCTCTGGCACGAATAACCAACCCGGTGGGCATCCGATCGGGGGCGTTACCCCTTCCGAGGCTGCGCGAACCTTCGACTCGATCTCCCATGTAATGGTGGAGACAAAAATCTTCTGTGGTACAATGGGCTCGAGTGACGATGCGAGCTCCGAAAAATCAAAAATACAGGATAACGCATCAGGTTTGATGTTCTTAGAACCTGGTCGATAGGAGATGGTAAAATTAAATCGTCCGAAAAATAATGCCCACCGAGCCTGCCTAGAGTATAATGTTTTGGCGGATCTGTTGTACTCAAGATTTTTGTGATCGGTCCAAACAATAAAAGGGACCCCCGACCCTTCTAACCAATGACGTCACTCCTCCAAAGCGAGCTTGACTGCCAACAGTTCACGATTACCAATGTTGTAATTTCTTTCTGCTGGTGATAAATGATGGGAATAAAACGCGCACGGGTGGATCTTGCCATCCAAGGAGGAGTGCTGGGACAGGATGGCTCTGACCCCAACCTCTGACGCGTCGACCTCCACCACAAACTGCGGGGAGGGATCAGGGGCTATCAGGATGGGGGCTGAAACAAAGCAACCTTACAGTTTGGAAAACGCGGCTTCGGCCGCGCTAGACCACCTGAACGTCGTTTTGGAAGAGGTCAAGACGGTGAGAGGTGCGGTGAGCTGGCCGAAATTGTGAATTAATCGTCGGTAGAAATTGGCAAAGCCCATAAACCTCTGCAGGGCTTTACGGGAATCCAGAGTTGGCCAATTTACCACAGCCTAAATCTTCTCTGGATCCATGCGCATGCCCTCGACTGACACGATATGACCTAAAAAAGGAACAGACTGTGCATGAAAAATGCATTTCTCCACCTTGACATAAAGACCATTCTCTAACAACCTCTGAAGCACTCGTCTGACATGCTGAACATGTTCCTGGAGAGAGTGAGAAAATATCAGTATGTCATCCAGGTAAACATAGATAAACTGATCCATCACATCTCTCAGCACGTCGTTGACGAGTGCCTGGAAAACAGCCGGAGCGTTGGAAAGGCCGAAGGGAAGAACGCAATACTCAAAGTGCCCTCTGGGGGTGTTAAACGACGTTTTCCACTCATCCCCCCTCTTATGCGAACCAAATGATAAGCATTGCGGACATCTAGTTTTGTGAAAAAGTTCGCCCCCTGCAGACAATCAAAGGCTGAAGACATCAACGGCAAAAGATAAGTATTCTTAACCGTGATGTTGTTCAGCCCCCGATAGTCAATGCAGGGACGAAGGGAACCAATCTTCTTTTTCACAAAAAAAATCCCACCCCCGCCGGTGAAGAAGAGGGACGTATGATCTTGGCTGCTAGAGAATCAGAAATGTATTTCTCCATGGCCTCCCTCTCTGGGGCAGAAAGCGAGTATAATTTGCCTTTAGGTGGAGACGTACCTGGTAATAGATCTATAGCACAGTCATAGGGACGATGCGAAGGCAAAGATGCAGCCCGGGACTTACTGAACACTCTCTTCAGGTCAAGGTACTCACGAAGCACGTTTGATAGATCCATCTGTTCTTCTTGAAACACAGAACAAGACACAGCAGAACAAGCAAACAATAGACAAGACTCATGACAGCTCTCGCTCCAAGAAAAAACAGAATTAAATCCCAATTAATGTGAGGTTTATGCAAAACCAACCAGGGATGACTGAGGATCACAGGAGTGTCGATCGTCTCCGTTTAAAAAATGTAATGGTTTCTGAATGGTTACCAGAAGTAATGAGTCTAATAGCACCCGTGGAATGTGGAATGGTGGGAAAAGAAATACTGCTAAGAGAGTGAACAGCAATAGGTGAGGAATAAGGAATCACAGGAATTTTCAGTCTGTAAGCCAGTTTAGAGTCAATAAAATTCCCTTCTGCTCCGGAGTCAACGAACATGACAGTCATGTACGTCAGAATTAACACATAGTCTCACAGGTAACATAGTACTGTCGGATGAAGGTTCGTTCAATCTGGCCTCACCAGCCTGTAAGCTCTTACCCATGACCGGATTCTTGCCTTTGACTCGACATGAAGTCACAAAATGCCCAGCGCCCCCACAGTACATACACAGACCCTCTGCTCGACGTCGACGTCTCTCCTCTCCAGAAAGACGAAATCCGCCCATCTGCATGGGTTCAGCCTCGCGGACGATTGAGGTGATCTCAGAAGCTGTTGATGTAAAAAGAGTCTGTGTGGTCAGATGTGGTGTGTGTCGCTCTCCGCGAACTCCTCTCTGTTGCAGTCGGGTGTCCACTCTGATGGCCAACTCAATGAGGTCATTTAAGGTCTTCGGTAAATCCATTGCGTAAATCTCATCCTTTATATAATCCGCTAGTCCATGAAAAAACATATCCCACTGTGCTTCATCATTCCATTTACACTCTGCTGCTAGAGTGCGGAAATCGATGGAGAATTCAGCAACACTCAGATCGTTTTGTTTAAGTTCAGTGAGTTTCCAAGCTGCCTCTCCTCCGGAGACTGCTCGATCAAAAACTGTTTTAAGTTCATCAGAGAACGATTTAAACGAGACACAGCAGGGAAGTTTTCGCTCCCAGACTGTGCTGTACCCCATAGTGCCGCTTTGCCAGACAGTAGGTTGATGACAAACGCCACCTTACTCTCCTCGGTGGGAAATGACGAGGGCTGTAAGGTAATATATAGTGAACATTTTGCTAAAAATGATCGACAAGACTGAGAGTCACCTGAATAACATGCTGGTGGTGGAAGTCGTGGTTCAGTGGTTCGGGAGCTTTCCTCTGGTGCAGGATTTGCTAGTTGCATGGTGGGAGGAGCTTGTAAAACAGTCGCGGAGCTCAGTCACCTGACTGGTGACCATCATTTGCTTGTCTTGTTGGTCAAGACGGGCAGAGCTGTGTGATAAAATGTCCTGGATCTCCGAAACACTTGCTGGGTCCATAATGATCAGTTCGTTCTGTCACAAATACGCAGGAGACCCAAATGCAAGTGAATGCAAGTTGATTTATTAACAGGGATAACAGGAAATAACAGCTGGTATAGATCTCACCAGATATCGAGGGAAAGGGTAGAACAATGATGCATCTCTCACGAAAATCGACAACGCTTAACAGCGGTAATAGTTCTTCAGAGCAACAGATCCAGAGGGAAGTCTCTAATGGATATTGTCGTGATTTTTGACTTTTCTCTTAATGAATCAAACTCAGTCTGGAGGTTATGAATATCAGAAGAATATACTTTATTGGAATATTTTCCAAAAAAGCAGAGACAGCCTGGAGCAGACCCATCTCAGTCTCTCCCCAGGACAAATCCCCTGTCCCTCACATTTGCTATACCCTTTATCCTTGCTTCCTCCCACCTTTTTGTTTTCACAGCTGTTTACTGGTTCAACAGGTCTCTCCCCGCTCCTACTACTTTACGACCCCTATTTAAAGCCCCCTCTTCTTGTTGGCCCTTATAATGTACAAATCTAATATATTCATCACTGTTTTTATGCATACAGTTCACATTTGGTAATCATGACTAGTATCTATATTTCAAACATTTAAACTGGACTCTTCTCTCCCATACAGTATGTATCTTTTCAAACATACATGACAGTTTCAACATATGTTGCATACATTTCATGCTTTTCTGACACAGATGGTTCTGCCTTGTATTCCCAAGTCCTCTCTCATGCTCCTTTATGACCCCTTTGCCTTAACCTATTACCTGTTTCCAAAGACATATAATGGCAGGTGCATAGGGCCCTGCACTCACCCAATTGAATGTGTCTTAACATAGATATAGAAAATAAAAATCTACTTCAATATCTCACCAGATATCGAGGGAAAGGGTAGAGCAATGGTGGCATCTCTCAAGGAAATCAACAACGCTTAACAGTGGTAATAGTTCTTCAGAGCAGCAAAACAAAGTGAATCTCTTGTGAGTGTCATCAGTGCAAACAGCGGTAACAACTTCAAAGAAACCAAGCCATGCTTGACAAGTCCAAAAGCAAACGACTCTATGATGACTCACCACCAGCGGATTCAGTGGGAGAAGCCTAACAGGAAACAGACATAGACGTGAACCACAACAAACTGACAACACGAGATACAAACACTGAACAGATAAAGGCGCACGGTAACGCACTGCACCTGTGGTTCACTGATTAACAGCTGAGCAATGCTGAGCAACAGCAAAGCACGTGACCGCTCAGCTGACGACATGTAAACACACACAGCCACGCAGTGTGGTTGTGTTCTATTCCTAGTTATCCCCACATGCCCTATTCATTTAATGTTCCAACATTTAAATTTGGAATGATTAAAAAAAACATTAAAGTCATCTTTTTTAGGTGTGATTTGCTTTCAAACTCTTTTTACAGTTTTTAGCAATCTTCATATTGACAGTTGTGTTCCCTTCATAGTGCACTTTGAAAACATTTATGCCATTTTGAACACAGCCATGGCTCATGACAAAAGCTATAGGATCTATTATTTAATAGCGGAATTTACTTTACATCTCCAAAGCTTGTAAAAACAAAAATATATAGCATAGGTTAATGCTTTTAATTTATAGTGGGTTATTTATTAAGAAATGTATCTATATGACATGGGCCTGTTGGTTGGAACATTTCTCCAGTGGTTTGAATGTGTCAAATTGTAAGAAGACATTTAAAAAATAAACTATATCCTAATAACAATAATAAAAATAATAATAATAATACATTTATAATTATTGTTATTATTATTATAATTAGCCTATTAAGTAGGATTTTTTTTCTTTTCTTGATAAATGGCCTACTGTAAATTACAAGCATTAGCCTAACAATTTTTCAGACCTGCACAACCCTAATTTTATGTTTTCCACCACGTTGTTTAAATAGAAAATCCATTCGTGCCACTTTGTAGACTTATGGGGTGTGCTGGTCTAAAATAGAGTTGTGGTGCAGCATTGGCGCGTTGCTATTTTGAGAAACTGAAATAGACAGCGCTATTGACCAAGTAAAAACAGGGTTAAAGTTCAGAGCAGAGCGCGTTAGTCATAGAGCCAGACGGAATCTGCGGACATTTTTTGCTATTTCTGCTGAGAATTTAAAAAAAAAAAAAAAAAAATTGCGGATTTATGCAGAATAATTTTGGGAGTATCATAACTAAAAAGTTGTGGGGACTTAACGATGCAGACACCAATAACTGAGTCGACACCTGTGATCAGAATCAGATCGAGAGCCATTTTGGTCTCTGACTAAAATCAGAAGGTCAGGCCACATTTGTTGCAGTACAGAGCAGAGAGTGGAAGCCTTGAGGTTATGGGCCTCATGACGGGTTCATCATCAGTTAAGTGTCATCGGAACCACTATCTTGATCAAGTTAACTTAAGACGAATGGGTAACTGGTCACGAGAACACTTTTCTTAACAAAGAACTTGTGTTTGACCTCAGGAAATGGGGTTTTCAACCCCCATGCAAGACAGAAAATTGACTGACTTTGGTCCAAAGTAGAGAATCAAAATCCTCTCTGAATTTTATAAACTCTCACCAAACATTAAAGTTCATCAGATCATCCTCAAAACGATGATAGTGGACTTTTAATGAAATGTCATGTTATTGCTGAAGGGACTCACTGATCCAAAACCAGTTCGAATCAGGCTTGGAATCTTGGGGTAGCCACATGGCCTAATTCATTTAACTCAGCTCCAGGGCTTACACTATCATATAACAGTGAACAACTGTTAGTCGACAGTCTCCCCCAATACCCTGATTACGGATGGACAGAAATGCTTTTAGTAATTTCGTAAATCATTAACCATCTAGACAAGGGAGCTTTCAGGACCTCTCCGTCCCGAGACTTTTGAATGACCGATCATGTGATCTTGTGGCCATGTGTTCGCCCTCGAGACATTCTAATTTCAGCCAGATGGACAGAATTCAAAGACAAAGAGATCTCTGCAAATGAATGAAAGACAATTCTTTTAAATGTTAGAACCAAGGCAAAATGTTATGTTTTGAATGACATTATAGGTTTCCTTGTGTGCTATGCTTATTCCAACCAACCAGGTTAATAATATGTTATATTACCCTTATAACAGGTTAAAATGATCTGTATGTGTCTGAAATATTTTATGCTTGGTATCAAACCGAACCCCTCTTTATTTGCAATACATTGGTGAAAATGAAAACTTAGTAATACGGACAATATTCGTCTTGTAACATATGATGTCAGATAGTTACAATCTTACCAGAGATTTTACTACGTGAAGTCTCTTGCAGTCGGTTAATGATTAAACCTGATTTCACTGGTACAGGGCGTGGCCCCGCCCTTCATGGCAACTGCTCATTGGGTGAAAGCGTCATGAGGGATGGATCAGATCAAGCCGTTTAAAAACTCCCTGCAGCCCTAAATCTGCCCCTTATTGCATCAAGCAGGCTTGCGCCCGCTGTTGCCGTTCTGCCCCCAGTCGCCACCACGCGATTGGGTCACCACAAACTCTTTATGCAAACCTCTTAAGTTTCGGACCGCCTAAACTTCCGCAAACAAACTCTCAGCAGAGTCCCGGTAACCCAGGACAACGCCCCTGCTCACGAGCGGGAATCCCAGAGACGTCACAGAGAAGCCACCTTTCTCTAGCGCCACGTGGTTCCTCACTCCAGCCCGGCGAGGGAAAACTCGAATCAAGAAGACTTTAACACACTCGCGCAAGTAACACAACAACTGTTGTCTCTTTCTGATTTGGTGCCTATGATCTTAAGCAGTTAAAGATAAGTCAAATCTCTGCTTTTGTGGTTTCTCAGGTGATTCTAAGATCTAGTACGAAATACTAGATGATCTGGGACTGTTGTCAACTCATTTTGCATTCTCTGAACTGCTTGTGTGTGTGTGTGTGTGTGTGTGTGTGTGTGTGTGTGTGTGTGTGTGTGTGTGTGTGTGTGTGTGTGTGTGTGTGTGTGTGCGTGTGCGTTTGTTTGTTGTTTTGTTTATTACGTAGATTAGCCTCATGTATCGTAGTGTAGCTCAATAAATATTTGTTCTCCTTTGTAAGAACTGTGTTCTTGTTTATGTGATTCTAAGTCATTGCCTCAAGCTATAGATCATGTTACCTTGCTAAAAGTTAACCCTATTCTGTGTTATGTTATTATCGTTGGCCACGGAAATAATATAGACATATAGACAAGATTAGTAAAATGTGATGTCTCTATTTGCGGGACAAATCTCAGATAAAGTTTGAATCTTTGATCTGATTCAATCCGACTCAATTGAGTCGAATCAATGATTCGAATCTTCAAGATCTGAGTCATTGATATGAGCTAATAATTCCTAATCGATCTTATAACGTAGATTGATTTCTTACATTGCTCTTGTATGACACCTGAATCCTGTATATGTTAAAATTGCATTAATCATAGGTAACCATTATGCTTTGAGTTATCACAAACGTACCATTATGTGTATGTTATTTGAGATGAATGAGTGAAACCCTTTCCCTTTCTTTCATCCCTTTTTAATTATAGATATGTAAAATGTATCATGTTTATATTATATGTATGCTTAATACTATATGTCTAAGCACCATGGCTCATGTGAGTGAGTCACGCCAAAGCTGCATGTGCTAACATGGGACTGCCACGCAGATCCACGGACAATGCCTTATTGATCCAGCTCTATTAGGGGCCGGAAACATTGGTGGTTAAAACCCATCACCCCAAAACGACCATGCAGAGTCTGAGCAGAGCAGAGTACAGCAGAACAGAGTCGTCCAGTTCATCATAGTTGCACCAGCAGCAGCTGTTGAGAAGTGGAGATGCTCCACTTCCAGGACAACTCTTCTCCAGGTCCAGTCCAGCCGGACTTGGACATTAAGATGGGATGAGACCAGCCTCAAACTTCCCTATCTTCAGTTTACTCTTCTTTCTTTTCTTTCCGTCGAGAGTCTAGTTAAGTTAAGTTTCGTCGTGAAACCTGTCAACACGACAACAGTTTGGCCGTCTCCAACTTAAACTACTGGACTTCACTTTATCAGCAGCCTCAGAGACGTCACTACAACGACCAAACCAACCCCCAGCGAACTCAAGTGGGAATCCAGCTCCACAGAGGGACTTCCCCACATGACTACGGAATGCAAGTAAATCCCCAGATCCATTGCTGAACTGGTGTATGATCTGCAAGTCATGTTAAATGATAGATAACCCTGTCTAAGACACAGTAAAGGTTTAATTGATTATTTGGTTCGCTTGGTTAGGTTTAACATCTTGAGGTTTTACATCACATCTCTCCTAAACTCTTCTTTCCTTCTATTCCTTGTCTGCAACCAGTATGAATGCGTGTGTGTATGTGTTTTTGTTAGTTTTGTTTGTAGTCAATAAAGTCTCTTTTGAAAGGAAAGTGGCCTGTGTATACTTATGAATCTAATGCCTTATACCTAGATCTTGTTACCCTGCTTAAATATTAAAGCGTTTTTACTTTAGTTCGAATAGCAATATTCATTTTTGAGTCAACAGCCCTGTCTTTTCAAACGAGCGCTGGACGAGTCGTTTGTTCAGTTCAAGAGAGTTGATTCTTTTGGAGCTGCTTTAAGTTCTGTTATATTCCCTTAGAGCTAATTTAAAGTTAACGCAATACATAATTGTGTATTTCGTGTGAGGGCCCTACAAAGTTAATATATGAAATAAATATGAAATATGAAATTTAATGTTTGCAATGCATATCCAATTAGATCCACTTTATTTGGTTGAAAAAGTAAGTCTCCCATATAATATATCTATTAAAAAAAAGAAAATTTAATTTTACAAACTGTATTGTAAATAAATCATATGAATATTTTCATATTGGTGAATAATATTACTAAAAATTAATTTTAAAAAACTGAATAAATATAAATTTACACACATTTACACAATTAAATAAACAGAATCAATGGTGGGATAGAAATCTGCGGATTTCTGCGGAAATCTGCAGAATTCTGCGCACGCAGATTCCGTGTGGGCCTCATGCCCCTATGTGAGTTCAAACGCTTAATACACACAGGATGTGCAGCAATACACAAATATCTATCTATCTATCTATCTATCTATCTATCTATCTATCCATATATATATGGATATATGTGTGTGTTTGTGTATGTGTGTGTGCAGTCCTTTCTGACAGCCGCGTGTGGACCTTGTCGGAAAATATGGCGAAAGGTCCTAAAGCCCGCTGTGTTTACTTCAATAATGCCACTAAAATCTGCATACTCCACATCTTAATTCCATTTCTGTTTAGTTCAGTGCTGAACTTTAGTTCAGTGCTGACTTTGGAGCTTATGTAGGCCTACAGTTCAACATTCATGTTTAACTGAATAAACAGGTAGTAAACACAAGTAAGTAAACACATCTTATTGAACATCATTTATTTTCATCACCAATTATCATAGTAGAACAGTTTCTCAAGCAGTTTGTGATGCATTTTGGAAACATTTTGGAGATGAGACACTGGTCTAAAGCACCACCTGGCTTGAGAAACCCGTTCTCAAAGACTTATTATTTGGGTAGCACACATATTCTGAATGCCTTCGGCAGAATTCAAATGAGCCATTTTAATCTAGATTAATCTAGATTAATCTTGAAATTAATCTAGATTAATCTAGATTAAAAAAATTAATCTATGCCCACCTATAATATATATATATATATATGTAAAAATATTTAGGGATTAAAATGTTACATAAATGATTATTTTCTACATAAATATAAAAACCACTGCCTCCATGCCTCATCTCCACTGAAGGAATCCATTAGCCTACATATTTAATTTCGTTTGTTAAGCGCAAAGATTTGTTTTAAAACTATTTCTAAATTCACTTCTAATTTCCAGCAAACGAATAAATGATTAATAATGAAGTGTGGTCAAAAAACTGAGTTATATCCAAACACACGTCCTGTTCTTATGCCCCATATGGTGATGCAGACATCTCCAAAACCCCACAGGTGGACAAATCTACACTTGTTTGTATTAAAACAAATATAATTATGCATATAATAAATAATACTGCTTAACATTATAAAAATGCAAACTGTCATAAACTGAACAAGCCCCTCGGCATGAAGGTAGTGGTTTTTAAGATATTTGTGTATTGCTGTATATCCTGTTTGTATCCAGCAATGTGTAAGCGTTTGGACCCGCATAGGCGTATAACTAACGGACTCTGCTTTGGACTTCAGAGCAGCTTTTACATGGTCAACAATCTATTTCAGTTTCTCAAAATAGCAACGCGCCAATGATGGGCCTTAACACACCTCCTTTATGGACCGGAACACCCATGAGTCCACAAAGTGGCGCAAATAAATTTGCTATTTAAACATAAAGCAAAACGTAAAAATTAGGGTTGGGCTGGTATGAAAATAGCAACAAATCGGCAAAATTGTGCCTTATTGTCCTGGGTGTATAGGGCCTTCAAACTTTGCGCCTAGATCCTTAAAATAGGGCCCATAATCTTTAAAATAATGACATTATTATATATAATAATGACATATTAAAATGTGCAAATATATGACTCTGGTTTGTAATGCAGAGCTTTTACGGAGCATTCATAAAATCCTTATCCACACGCACAGTTGAGCAGTGGATGGGCGCAAACAAAAATATAATTCATATATTTTTCTTGGGAAAAATATTTTTGGAAACGAATTTGTTTAGTATAATTAATTACTAATAAAGATTAAGATAAAATCTTAATATCAGTGTATTTTTGTTGGTCAGTTATGTAAAAAATCAACAAGAATAACGAATAACGTTTGAGGTGAAGTGCTTCAAATCAAGTCCGCTGTATGCCTCAGGACCAAAACACAACTGGTTTGTTAAATAAATAAATAATATAGCCTAAATAAAACTAAAGTGAAATATTCACTGTTTCAGAGAACAGAAAAATATCAGAAAAGCGCTGAAATGCTGGTTATTTTACAAGAGTGGTATTACAGATTTCAGAGGAAACATCTAAATATTAGAGGAAAAATAAACCTGACAACAGATCCTATCAATGTCATAGCCAATGCTCTTAAATAATGTAGCCCTGTTTCAAGCATCACGTTTTTATTCAGATTGTGTTTGTCATATACAGTGTGTTTTTAACAGAAGCTTTAGAAAGCGCATGTGGTGACCGCTCTGATGGTCAACTCTGACGAGACGCCATTTAAAGTAGGCTAGTTTTGTATTTTTACATATAGATTTTCATTGCTTAAAATTATTTTAATGTTTTTATATCCATAGTTTGTATATAAAACGAACGTTTAGCTTATTGTTCGCAATGATCGTTATAATAGGATCATGTGCATTGCATAGGATTATTCAGTATACGTTACATTCTTTGGTCGCAGCGCTATATTTTATTTATTGCATTCAGTCATTAAACAATGATATTTTGAAAAAAATTATTGTAATTTAAAAACAAGCTTGCAATTCTTACCGGTTGTTGTAATATTTCAAGCTTGTTCTCAGACAAGTCTCTGGATCACTAATACTTCGTAATTCTGTACAATCTGGGATGGAATTCTAGTAAATGGTGGCACTGTAGACGAATGGCTTCCCGATAGTTTCACACCACCTAAAAAATCATTTGTTTTTATTTATTTATTTATTTATTTACCCTGCTAATCCAGAGAGAATATTTTTTTTTTGGTTGCATCTGAATTTTAGTTTCTGTGATAGGCATATTGTATCTTTCTCAATTAATTAAATAAATGTTGTTCTTTAAAAAAGCTTAAACATTGTGATTTAAACCTGTGTTTTGACCCTAATAGTAAACTTTGTTATTATGCACATCTGAAATAAAATGCATTTTTTACTCTAATGAAAAATATATGTTGTGTGTTTTTAAGTGTACTGCAGAGAAGAAGGTTTGAATGAATTCATGCTCTTAACGGATATTTACAGCTGTGTATTTGTATAAATAAAAAAAAGATGACAAATTGTGGTGTTTTGTCATATATACAGAATAAATTATATTATATATTCTTGTAAAAAATGGTGATTATGTAGTATGGATTGGTTTAATGTTAAAAATGTTGTTTAAGCATTCATTTCAATGTTAAATCATTTAGATAGATTTTATGTTGAATATGTGTGGATTTTATGTTGTTCCAATTGACTTAAAATCAACATCATTTCAACATTAGATAGACAAACCAATTAGGTCGATTATATGTTGAAAATGTGTGGGTTCTACGTTGTTCCAATCGACTGTAAATCAACATCATTTCAACGTTAGGTGGACAAACCAATTAGGTCAATTACATGTTGAAAATGTGTGGATTCTATAACGTCGTTTCGATCGACTGAATATCAACATCAATTCAACCTTGGGTAAGTAACCAATTGTGTCGATTTCAGGTTAGATTTGAATGGAGTGCCTGAAGTCGTTTCAACATTACCCCGATGAGCAAAACGATGTTGAATCAATGTTGGTGATCAACGTTGATTCGATATCAAAAGAAACGTTGATTTTCGGTTGAAATTATGTCATTTTGCTATCTGGAAAAGAATCAAATTATGTCAAATCCACACAAAAAAATCTGAAACATAACCTCCAGTAAGTTATGATGACATATTACCAACAAAATAATGTTTTTTAATAAAATTAGTTTTTTGTAAATCGATCAAATGTATGTATTGCCAAATGTGGAACGTGCAATATTGCAATGGGTTAGCTAGCTAGCAAGGTCAGCTGTGAACTTTTAAGTTGTAACAATAACAACATGAAAGCTAGTAATATAATGTTGATTACTTGTATGTTAATGACATTTGCATTATGGATAAAATCTATATGAATACAGGGAACAGTGTATTAGCGAGCACCACCATGCTCTATGGTAAGTGAAACAAGAAAAAGACAGAACTGGCTCTTCCTGCAGATGAAAGTGAGGATGAGATGGGTTTTAGTGACCATGAGAATGATGCAGACTGGACATTTGATAGAGACAGCTCAGGTAAGTTAGCTGATAGTTAGATAAGACAGGTGTAGTATAGTATATAGTATAATATATATAAACATTGTTAGCTAGTAGCTACATTATTCTGATGCATCTGGATATTCTAGACTTGTTATTTATTTGTTATAATATTTACTGGAAAAAATATTTATATTTATTGTATGTTGTAGTATACATGAAAATGCAATATTAGGTTTGTTTTTAATAATTTTCAGCAAAAAAGAATGGAATAAATGAAAGCTGTTGAAATATGAGTTGTTGGAAAGTATGTATACGTTGTCATTCATAAGTTCTGTGTTAAAGCTTATAATACTGCAACACCAATTAAATCATTCCAAACAACAAAATTATTAATTATAAGGAAAGTTTCAAATTTGAAATTTTTAAGTTAGATCCATTGTTGGACGTTGTTGCCACATGTATATAAAGTACCTTAAAAAATACATTTTTCCATTTTTTTACAGCACTTCAAGTTAAGTCATTTTAAGAAAAGAAAAACAGTCAAATATTTTTAAAATAGATGTATCATACTGCGTGCTGTAGAGGGTTAACACCACATAAAATTATTTAAATATTAAAGAAGAAAATCTTTTAAAATAATTTGTAAAAGCTAATATGAGTTTGATATTTTTATTGCAAGCCACAGAATGTGACGAGGATGTAAACAGATCTCCATGTCATTTCTTCCACCCTATAAGATGGTTGTCCTCATCCTTAACGACTGAAACCAATGATGTCTAAGTATTTCTCTGTCAGGTTCTGGGACTTCTTCGCAAGGGTAGCCATGACTGTGAACAGACCGCACAGATGGAAGTGGAAAAGCACCTCAGGTTCAGCCTCCAGCAGCGGCTCCAGGTCTTTCTGTAGGCATGTGTGATATTCGCCATCTTCGTGTGGGACCAGACCACTCTCCACCATGTTCTTGATAGCTTTCAGCATAAGGTAGTTCTCGTACAGATCCATGCTGTTGTCTGTGGCACCTGGAGCATCATTGTATGGGATGTCCCGCAAGAGGCTAGGCAGAAGGATGGTCTGCTCCATATTGTGCACTGCAGTGCTGTAGCGCCGCAAGGCCAGCAGCAGGGAGCTTCTGCTCAGTTTGGCGTCGACAGACTGCATGTCTTCAAGTTGGTTTCAGGCTGGTGATGTTTCTATACAAGTGTTGTTGCCTGTGCCTGCAGTGCAAGTTGAGCAGAAAGTGGCTCGTTTTATAGTTTTTGACAGGGGACAGTTGTGCAACAATAGTGGCCTGATCTAGGACTGGCAGAGTTCATTAAAAAAAAAACCTTGAGCTAAATCACCCCTCCCCCTCAGGTTTATTTCTCCACAGCAGGACATCCTACGGCTATTATGAGATCAAGCTGTTTCAAAATCACTGACCCCAAAATGTTTTTTAACATTAGACTTCTTAAACAAAAATGCTTAACTGTAACAAATATGCACATATACTGTAGTGTATGCTGCTATATTGAAAAAAAAAGATTTAAAAGATTTTTCCTATTAATATATATTAGTGACTTGTGTACTTACATTATCCCAGATGTTTTGAAGAACACTGGACAGGATAATATCATAAATTTGTAATGCATGTGTTCTGCATTTGACCTGGGGTGGCCAACCTTCAAAACTTTCACATATTAAGAAAGATTTACAAAAGAATGCTCCCCTAATGACAAAATAAGCTCAAAATAAGAAACTTCTGAACAAATTCACAAAAATCTTTAAATCGAGCAATTATTGACTTTGGGGGAAAAAACAGAAAAGGACAAAAAAAGAAAGTAACAAAAACTGCTTAAGCAGTATTAAGCACACCACTTTCTGTTTTGGCCCTGAAAAAAACAGTTTCAGAGTGAGAAATCCTGACTCCGGCAAATGCAGAATGTCCAAGTTTTACCAACTCTCTCAGATCGCTTGGTTTTTACTTGAAACCAGTTAAAACATGCTTAAAACTGCATATAATATTGTATAAAACAGAATGATGATTTTCATTAGTTTAACCCCCAGGGGTCTAAGGGTGTTTTGGGGCCCTGGAGAAGTTTTGACATACACTGACATTTGTGTTGTTTTCAGTATCTTAAAAACATATTAATTTGTAATGTGTGATAACACTGAAGACAGCACAGGCTGGGCTACAATAATACCTAAGCAGCATGCATGTATGTGTTTGTGTTTTTGAGAAAGAAACGTTTATGCGTGGTTAGTGAAAAACTAAAATTTTGAAGTCACTGAAACAAGGCCATGAAACACACAGAGAACACTTGTTCACAAGAATTTTGAGAACTGGATCTTGTAGCCTAGTGTTTTTGCTTCAAAATTATTTGAGGATAATCTTGTTTACTTGCTCACAGAAAATAATATATTGAATAAAATTTTCTAAGTCACTTTCTGAGTGAAAATGGTCTATGCGAGAAGGCGTGAACTATCATTACTAATGCAGTGATCCACACCTGAGAAGACAAAGACCTCCATAATGAGCTGCATAATGAGCCATTAGACAGGTATGTGACTAAGAGGGAAGAGTTTCAAGAAAGAATCTGAGGGGATAATTATTTTATAAATATATTTTTAGTTTGCTGTTTATTTAAAATATATTTAACTATCACACAAAATAACTTGAGACACATTTAAGAGTCAGTACACTGTATAAAACTAAACTGTAAAAACTGTAAACTATATAAACTTACATATAGCAAATCTACTGATAAGGTTACTTATAAATACATTTTACATATAACTTGAGGCATGCACTTGAATATACACATAACACATTGTGTACAGAATACATATTCAGGGCAAAATCAACAATGTAAATATGAATAGTGTAAGATAATAAAGGGTGTAAGGCAGTGGCGGCTGGTGTTAAAAAATGTGTGTGTGTGTGGGGAGGGGGGGGGAGGGGGGGGCAAACACCAGAAAAAAATCTAACTGTTGGTAAAGTAAGAGTGTAAAAGCCATTTTTCAGTGATGTATCAAAAAACAAAAATATGACTAAAGCATACAATAAATGCATCACAAATCAGTTCATTTTAGTTTAATTTGGGTTTACTATCAGTAATGAAGTTATCAAGATAATCGGTAAACACACACACAAACACACACATAAATGTTGCCTAATCACTGGCCAGTAGCACTACTTAAAAATTAATTTTGCTCTCCTTTCTTTCTTGCTTGAAAATTTCTCAATGACCTTTTGGTTAAAGTCAGTCATCTCAGTCACCAGTCTCTTCTCTATTGACAGCATGGCCAATGCATTCAGCCACTCTTGCGTCATGCTGTTTGAAACAGCAAACACGGAAAACAGTAAAGGCATGACTTACATCACAACCTGCCAGCCAACTCCGTTTGTCATAACAAGTGCTGGAAAAGCCCAGAGTGTACTCGCGCCCGCGATCACTTGACTGCTGTTGAATTTGCAAGAAAGGTCGATCTGGTTTAAGATCCTCGATTCTTTTTTTTTTCTTCATCCAAACGCCTTGTGAACGGATATCTTTGCAAAGATACAACGAAATATTCCTTCATCTCGAGAAATTGCACTTGCTTTCACTATGATTAAAGGTCGGCACAGACAAGCTGCTGCTGAACGGTCTAAGTGAGAATGGTCCAATCACATAAGGCCAATCATATAAAAACAAAAATGATTCGTTCTAACAACAAAAATGGGAGGGTTCGGGACGCAGAGCGCTGCGCCCCAAGGACAATTTAAAACCGGCCAATTAGAGCTTATTGTCATATCACGTGCATTGCAAAAGTTCGTGTACCTACATAGACAATCATTAGTCCGGCGCCCCGCATACATATGAAAAAATATTGTTCATACATTTTTTTTCAATAAATGTTAGTATGACTATAATAAATGTTAGAATGTTATAATTAAATCAATTTATTTAGTTAATATTTGTGATAATAAATATTAACATATTAAAGGGGTCTAACTTGAAGGGGGCGGCGCCCCAGCACCCTCTATTGACCAGCCGCCACTGGTGTAAGGTTTGTTAAAGCCCGGTGTGACCATCACATGGTCTTAGCTGTACATGTAGGTATCTCAGAGCCTGTGGAGCCATGTCAGCATCAGTCTCTCTTTACCGCTGTTGTTTTCACATCTGGAAAAAAAATAAGCAAGCTTATTACATAAACTATATTATTAACATTTTTGTGATGTTCACTGATACTAGTAGTAATTTACCTAATAAACTCAGTTACCACATAGGAATTATATACTGAACAGCACCTGTTTTTTAAACAACTGTCAGTATATTTTTTACAATAGATTAGCATATGCATACTTGATGGGAGAACAGAATGCAAATAACAAAGAGACTATATTTTAACACTTTCAACCACAAATAAGTTTACCATACTCACATGAAAAACATTATTAGTAATTTATAGTGAATAATGTAGTTTGAAACATACTATTGTACATGAAATAATTTGTTTTATTAATTCAATAGTTGCTGTGGCAATATAACCACTATGGTAATATAATAATACATACATATATAATTGTTTATTTCATATAACATTACATTTTATTATATAGGCCTATGTTTATCATTATACGCTATACGTTATAGGATAAACTTTGTACAGCAATGAAACTATAAGTGGCCAGTAAGGACATATTTCATATAAATCATGAAGGTAAGAATAGAAGACTTACTTGAGAGGAATTCTATCCTCCGCTGGGTCTAGACCTTCTTCAAAATGTATGCGTTCGTCATCTGAGTCGCGCTCTTCCTCTGAGGAGAAAGTAAGTTCTTTGTCGCTGTTCAGTGCCGTGCTTCTTTACTTGTGTAGCATGCCATCATTTAAACAAAAGTAAGTAACTATAATAAAGCTTGACGTTTTATGCTATGTCTCGGGGAGCGTGTACATTATTACCTGGCTCACCTCAGTTAATTTCCTTGAAAATGAAATTTTTATTGGTTTTTTTCTTGATGTAACATACAATACCATACAAACATATAAAATGTATACAAGTTCTTCACAATATTTAAATTTGTTCATCAATTTAGAAAATAAATAATTCAACAACCAGTAACAAAAGTATAAACATACTAAAAATAATAGTACAGAGCATAACAGGATAGATACATTCATATTTCAAGTGAGGAAATGAAAATCTCCCATATATCTATTTCTTTGTAATCACCATTCATTTTGGCCAACATTTTCTCATATGATACATTCTCAATCATGGATTCCATCCATAATTTAAGTGTAGGGCATTAAATATCTTTCCAAAACCTCAGTATTATACGTGCTGCTGTAGTAATACCCATAGTTATTAGGTTGAACTCATCATAATATGTGGAACCTCAGTTTTGTTACCTAAAAGGCATATCCTGGGTGAGAGAGGGATATTAAATCCCAGACATCTACCTAATTGTCTTAACACAGATTCCCAAAAGGGTTGAATCTTTGTACATTGCCATAATGCATGAAAGTATGTACCAATCTCCTATTTACATTTCCAGCATGTATTATTGTCTGAGCATCCCATTCTAAAAAGTCGCACTGGAGTGTAATAATACCTATGAAGTATCTTATACTGTATAAATTTACCTCTTGCTTCTTTTATATATTTTCCACTGTGAGAAAGAATTCTATCCCAGGTCTCTTTATCTATATCACTACTAACATCTTTTTCCCAAATCAGTCTTAAACTTTCACAGTTTTTATCATTGATCTTTCACAAGCCCGGATAAGTTGAGTTTACTTAAAAAATAAGAGGAAACTGGTTGCCCTAAAATGTTTAAGTAATGTATACTTAAAAAACTTGAGTGAGCTCTACTTAAAAGATAAGAGTTGTTCTAATATGTATTATAAGTTAAATACACTTAATGCTTTTAATTAGTGTCAGTTTACTCTACTTATCTTTTTAAGTGCAATAAAATACACACAAAAGTAATACAATAAAATTTTCTTTCCAAATACAACAAAACAATGCAAATGCTGTGCAATACAACTTAAAAATAAGTTTGCCTACTTTTTTCTCAAGTGCATTACTCAAACAAGAGCTAATAACATTGACCCCAGCTTTAAATGCTCACAAAATATGTTGTTAATACACCCAAGAACATGAAAGCTTGTTTAAACATCTGGACTTGAAGCGATAGTTCACCCAAAAAAAATAAAAATTTACTCACCCTCAAGTTAAGTGGTTCTTTTTTTCTAATGAACACAAAAAATGAATTTCCCCTAAGATATGCTTTAGAGGCGTTGATCCAATATTTAATTCTAAAAACATCTTTATATCCTTTTTAAGTGAGTTTGCAAAAACTTTATCCTCAAGCATAAAGGTGTTTAATCTCCACCTCCCTCTTTTCTTGGGTTCGAGCGTCATGTCTAGTTTTAACTCCACCTGAGCATGATCTGTCAATGTAATAGCTCCAATATTACAATCTGCAACTGAATCAATTAGTGATTTGGAGATCAAAAAATAATCAATTCTTGTGAAAGTCTTGTGGCAATTTGAAAAGAAAGTGTATTCCCTTTCTCTAGGGTTCTTCAGTTCATTTCCATATGAACTGCATGCTCGGACAGAGCCACAACTCATACAGTTGAATTTATACATGTGTGTGTGTGTGTGTGTGTGTGTGTGTGTGTGTGTGTGTGTGTGTGTGTGTGTGTGTGTGTGTGTGTGTGTGTGTGTGTGTGTGTGTGTGATATATGTACTTGTATTGTATTGAAATAAATTGCATTTATTTAAACTAGCCTAATTAAATTACAACCTGCATTTTACCTTTCGTTTTTGTTTTAACAAATTATTGAACAAAATATTAATAAGTAATCAAAAAAACTGAGCTCAGTAAAAAGTTTTGTATGTAGACACATTGTAAAAAAATATTACAGCCATCTCTGCGGTGAGTTGGCAAGCCTGTCTAAAATGAAACTGTTTCTCTTATCAGAAAACAATAAACCACTCATCAACAAAGTGTTAGATTTTAGCAAATACTAATGGGACACTGTTGATGACCACTTTTATATTGATGATCAGACCTGAAGCCACGGCGCGATCAACTGAACAAAAAGAAAACGTCTTCACTGCGTAACAGTCGCACGCGGGCGGTGCGTCCTCCGTCTGCCTCCCGTCTTAAAAGACCTTAATGCATCCTTGTTTTTTCTGTGCGTACATAAATATAATTTCATGTGCTTTCATCCATTTATAATCTATATTGCGGAAGTCCCGCGGATAACAGCATAAACCCGGAAGTCACTATCAAATCCTGTTCCGAGCCGCACTGTTGCTTCGAGTCTTGTTTAAATAATTTCGGTCTCAGCACCTATTTATCAGGAAGACCGCGGTGATTTGCATTGATTTTAATTATTTCCCAAGATAAAACGTAATCCAAATGAAGTAGGTTATTAAATAAGAAAAAAAAAACATGCATACGTTTAGAAATGGTTAAATATTTGAGCAAATAAGTACACATAACACTGCATTATATAATGTACTATTTATATTTACTATATATAAATTTGTATATATTTATATATATTTATCTGTGTATATGTATATATGTGTGTGTGTGTGTGTGTGTGTGTGTATACTGTATATATATATGTGTGTGTGTGGTGTGTGTGTGTGTGTGTGTGTGTGTGTATATATATATCACAATCCATAAATCCATAAATCCATAAATCATAAATACAATCCATAAATCATCTGAGTATTTCAATTTAAACTGTCAATTTACAGACATTCAGACATGCCAATTACGAAATAGATGAACCAAAAAAAAAAAAACGAGTCTGTTGCAAAATACTCATTATTTCATGACCCCAGCTGTCAGTACAAAGCCAAAGTCTGAAATAATTTGCAACAAAGAAACAGACTCAAATGTCATAATGTTCAGGGCTATGTCAATAGTTTATGGACTAACTTCAACCTTGATTGATGCAATGTTTTCAGACATGTTGCCATAAAAAAACATTCAAGTACATCAAATACAGTTTGCCTTGACTACGTTGACCACTGTGGGATATGATTAAAATTGCCATATATTTTTCTTAAAAGTGCTGTATGTACGTTTTTGACTCTTCTAAAGCATAAAAATACCATAATATGTGTGCAGATATTTAAGAAACATCCCAAGTGAACATACGTGTTTAACTGAAAAACAATGCTGATGTTAGATATTCTGCTTTAAAAATGGTTTTTCTGTGCCGGAATGCTGTCTTTGTTTAGGTAAATTTAACCTGCACAATGCCAGTTTAGCCAATTATATTTCAGCACCCTGGGTTGCCTTGTTGGAAAACAGCGCATTTAATTCAATTATTCAGAAAGGCTCTGAAAGCATGTGAAAATGCGACCTCCGGTGGACAGTATCAGACATCGAAATGAGACATTAAGTTCCACATGAGGTTATTAATTAGCAAATGATATAAATATCAATAACATTAGGCGAGCAGTTTACATTGTAACCGCTTGCCCTAACAACACACTTCATGACGAGATATGCAGTGATGAGCAGTTTGACTGTTTGCACCAAATGAAACATGACAAAGTTAAATACAGCCATTCAGAAGCACAGAATATGCACTCACAAAACGGTAAGGTTTATAATCTATTAATACATGTTAACCCTCTTTAACATGTTAACCCTCTTTAACATCATCGCATTAAAATCGAATTATTAGTGTCCATGTAAACGTAGTCACTGACTATGTTTACATGGACACCAATAATTCGATTTTAATGCGATTAAGACAATACTCTGATTAAGAGTCCACCATGTAAACAGCGATTTTTGATTAATTTAATCAGATTAAGGTCATAATCGAACTAAAGAGAAATCGAATTAAGACATGTGGAGTATGCCGATTTTAGTCGTATTATTGAAGTGTAGTACAGACATGTAAACACCTTAATAAAACTATTGCCGTCATGTAGGACTTTAAGCCGTTTTTTGCGACAGGGTAGTCCATACACACACACACGCATGGCTGATTGACACTCTTTGCACCTACCGAATCAGTGCAGACCACAGACACCTGCATCAAGAAATGCGGAGGTTTTTTTTCTTATAATAATTTGATTACTGATGTCAATGTAAACGTAGTCACTGACTACGTTTACATGGACATCAGTAATCGAATTATTTGCTTTAATCCAATTAAGACAATAATAAGAGTAAAGTGTTTACATGAGTTGCTTTTTGAATGTTCCTTTCCTGATCCCATTTTACATGTTATAGCACATAATTCGATTAACGTCATTGCGTCACCTCGCTATCCGCATTTCCTCCGGAGTTTCATGTAATTTCGAGTGTTTCATTTTTAACTTTAACTGCAGTTTGGCACTTTCACTTTTCTTGCACGCCCTCCGTGACAAACGAAATAATGGATGCAACTAAGAACTGCTGGAAGGGTTGTTTTAATGGAAGTTCATACCGCATGCTGAATGGAAGAAAAAAAAGCTCCGCATTTCACGATGCAGGTGTCTGTGGTCTGCACTGACTCGGTACCCAGATAGCAAGCCGACATTGAATCAATGTCGATTATTGGTTATAAGCGTCAGTATCAGTCGTCGATCAAATTTCGACATTGAATCAACGTTCTTTATTTGGTCGGTACGTCGGAAGGTTATTACATCGAGAATAAAACATTGATTCAATGTCGAAATGAAGTTGACTCTTCAACATATAGGCTACCCGACGCATCTGGTCGAAATCATAACATTGATTCAATGTCGAAATGAAGTTGACTCTTCAACATATAGGCTACCCGACGCATCTGGTCGAAATCATAACATTGGTTCGATGTCGAAATGAAGTTGACTCTTCAACATATAGGCTACCCGACGCATCTGGTCGAAATCATAACACTGGTTCGATGTTGAAACTTGATTGGTGGACTCGGAGTCGGTTCTTCTGCGCGAGTCAGCGTGAGGCGCAGGTGCTGCTCATCATTTGAATCAACTAACAAACCGAAGGCAGCGGACGGAACTGTAAGGTAAGCACGTCGTATTCGACGATTCACATGTTTTATTTGTCGTTTTCCCAAGAATTTATGTCAAAATGTAACTTTTTAGATGTGTAAATTAACACTTTACCACTTCCTATACGTTTTTTAGTAAGCCCATGTCGCCCTGTGCGTACCCAGGCTATTAACTGCAGCTGATCTATAAAGGTAACGTTAAGGTAAATGAAAAGCTGTTTTGGTTATTTAATTTTCGATTTCAACACGATTAACTTCACTTTATGACTTCAATGCTTTTTAACCTGTGTAAAATATAAGATGATCTGTCAAATCGATTTGGAATGAGCATAAAACACATATGTAAGTTAATGTTGCTCTAGCTAACGTATAGGCTAAGTTATGAGAAACGGTTCGCAAATAACATTACGCATCATCGAGCTAACGTTAAACGAGATTTTTCAACACGTTATTACGCTAGCGAAGTGAATCGCTGTCAGTTTACTGTTTTGTTTGCTCTATTTTTTTCTACATTTAGTGACGAACTCTTCGCCAGAGACGGTCCACAGCATTGAATGGGAAAAGCTTATAGAGGTAAAGTTGGTTTTATATTCACACATTCGTTCATTTAGAAGTCTCTATATTGTTTACCATGTTACTTTGAATATTCGATCGAAATTAGCATGCAAGTGTGACTTCAAAACAACATAAACACTGTTTAGTTGACTGTAAACAATGTTGTACTTTGATAGTCATTTGCTGCTAATATGATTTCCCTATTTAGAATTTGCAAAGAATACTTTTCTGACATTATATTATTGAGGAGAATGTCTGAATATCCGAATATAAAACCAACTTTACCTCAATTGTTCACAAACCATGCTTGTCTGTTTTTTTTTTTTCTGATTGTAGTGCTATGTTCTGGTGTGCATTTTTTTTTATTTTCCTGTTTATTAAAATTTATTTTGTCTACATGCTTTTCTCTTGAGTTTACTGCAGTTTACTTGTACAAGTATCTAAAACAAATGTTTGTAAACGCATTTATTTTTAAAAATATTTAATATCATTAAGCTTTTTAGAATTTCACAAGAAAATAAAATCCAAGATCATTTAATTTCTAACAAAATACCATGTTAACTTAATATTCTGTGTGAGGAGAAGTCAAAAATTGTGGCAATTTTATGGTACCAATACTGTGGGTTGAGCTGAAAATTTACCTTGGAATTGTACTTTGTAATAGTAGATACTGTACCTGGTGAGATTTTCCTACTGAGTAACATGTTTTTTTTTCTTACAATTTTTTTTAATGGCAGTTTCTCTGAAATCTCCAGTTGAAGACATCAAGATCTGTAACCTGTGCCTGGACAGACGTCTATTCCAGTTCTGCCTACACCACACTAATCTCTCTGCCTATGTATGGATCACTGACTATTATGTTCTCTGAAGGTATTACTGGAGCGAAAGAACAGCACCCATGACTGAAGTTTCTGTTAGTGACCAGTATATTTGAAGTCTGAGAAAGTTTTTTTTTTTTTTTTTTTTTTTTTAACAAGTTGCAAATGTTTTTTTTTTTCCTCTCTCACACAAAGAGACCAAACGACTGGTTGTGCCTATAGTACAGTGTACTGACAATCTTTTAGCATTTTTATGGTTGTATTAAATGCATCTTTATTGTTACAAAAATCTTAAGTAATTGTCACAACACAATGCACATTTGAGTTTTAATGAGAAGGAGAATTACCCAACAGGGCTCAACACATTAAAAAAAAAAAAAAAAAAAAAAAAAAATTTTTTACTGGCCTGGTGTGGAATTTAAATTTGAAATTAAGATGGAGAGCAGGAAGTAAAAAAACTGAATAGGAGACGTAAAGGAAAGTCCGTATTTTTTAAATTCATACCATATTACAAAGAAGAAATAAATAGAAATATTATGAAGAGGACCGTTTTTTACTGAAATAAAATGTATGCTCAGCTCTGACAAGACACAGTTTAAAGTAGTTTTTAATGTTTTTATATTTACAGTTTGTATATAAAATGAACACTTAGCTTATTGTTCGCAGTGATCGTTATAATAGGATCATGTGCATTTTGTGCATATTGACCCTAATAGTTAATTTTGTTATTATGCACATCTGAAATAAAATGCATTTTTTACTCTAATGAAAAATACATGTTGAAATAGAACACAAATAGACAAATGTATTTAATATTCTACAGTTTTACTTTTTGAGTAAATGGTTTTGACTATTTTAGTCAGTAATTTAAATGTTTTCTCTGTTTGTTTAAGTGTAGAAGGTTTGAATGAATTCATGCTCTTAACAGATATTCACAGCTGTGTGTTTGTATCAATAAAAAATGATGACAGATTGTGGTGTGTTTTGTTATATATACAGAATAAATTATATTATGTATTCTTGTAAAAAAAATGGTGATTTAGGTCATATGGATTGGTTTAATGTTGAAAATGTTGTTTAAGCATTCATTTAAACGTTAAATCATTTAGATAGATTTTATGTTGAATATGTGTGGATTCTATGTTGTTCCAATCGACTTAAAATCAACATCGTTTCAACATTAGATAGACAAACTAATTAGGTTGATTATATGTTGGATATGTGTGGATTCTACGTTGTTCCAATCAATTATAAATCAACATCATTTCAACATCAGATAGACAAACTAATTAAGTTGATTATATGTTGAATATGTGTGGATTCTATGTTGTTCCAATCGACTTAAAATCAACATCGTTTCAACATTAGATAGACAAACTAATTAGGTTGATTATATGTTGAATATGTGTGGATTCTACGTTGTTCCAATCGATTATAAATCAACATAATTTCAACATCAGATAGACAAACCAATTAGGTCGATTATATGTTGAAAATGTGTGGATTCTACGTTGTTCCAATCAACTATAAATCAACATCATTTCAACGTCAGGTGGACAAACCAATTAGGTTGATTACATGTTGAAAATGTGTGGATTCTATAACGTCGTTTCGATCGACTGAATATCAACATCGATTCCACGTTGGGTAAGTAACCAATTGTGTCGATTTCAGGTTAGATTTGAATGGAGTGCCTGACGTCGTTTCAACATTACCCCGATGAGCAAAACGATGTTGAATCGATGTCAAAAGAAACGTTGATTTTAGGTTGAAATGATGTCATTTTGCTATCTGGGTAGGTGCAAAGAGTGTCAAACAGCCGTGTGTGTGTTAGTGTGTGTCCCAGATAGCAAGAACATTTGGGCCAAATGTGGGTGATAGCTGGCACATGTGGCGTAGGTATGGCATGGCTGAACAGATATGGGCCAGATTATTACCATATATGTTTTGCCATACATTCAGCTATGGCTGACATCGGTAACTATCAACTTCTGGCTGACTTTGGGATTGCATTTGGAAAAAGCGCAAAACTGAACACAGGTGTATCGTTAGCAGACATCTGCCATGCCACACTTCAGTTGCCAAGATTTCTGTGCGAGTTTGACATTCTTGCCCCCTGTCTTTTCCCAGATAGCAAGAACATTTGGGCCAAACGTGGGTGAGAGTTGGCACATGTGGCGTAGGTATGGCATGGCTGAACAGATATGGGCCAGATTATTACCATATATGTTTTGCCATACATTCAGAATAGGCAGGAATGTTCTTCTGGTTCACAGCTCCTTTTGCAGTATGTGGGCCAGATAACAAAAATCACATACGATCCTAGTAAGGTTCAGCTATGGCTGACATCGGTAAACATCGACTTCTGGCTGACTCTGGGATGGCATTGGGAAAACACGCAAAACTGAACACAGGTGTATCGTTAGCAGACATCTGCCCCGCCACACTTCAGTTCCCAAGACCTCTGTGCGAGTTTGACATTCTTCCCTCCTGTCTTTTGCTTCAGGTAAGTGATATTTTGGCATTTAAAGTGAGTTTACTGAAATATTCAATATTAAATATAAAAGTTAGAACTCATTGAATGATTAGTTATTCATTTAATTAAGAAATGCATCGAGTTAAATAGTATTTTCCTCTTTAAAGATGGTGTTTACCATTAGCACTCCAACAGTTTGCTGTTTAAATTATCGTTGGCATTAAAGTTATTGCCAATTTCCAATTATGACAGAATACGGTTTATTTATTATAAATAACTATTAATTTGTGTAAATGTTCAGTCACGCTTCACTGTGGTTTAGTAAGGTTTAAAATAAAAGTGATCCCATTAGGCCTAACATGATAGTGGAAGCCAATAGAAAAATTCTCTTATAATTGTAAAATGGACTAACAATATGGGTATAACGTTTCTGTACAGTATAGAGACGAAACTCAACAGCAAACATTTATAAATCAACGAATTGTTGTTGTCTAATGGTCATTTGATATCATTAAATGTAATGTAACTGATTTCAATTACCCGGTTTGACCAGCGTGGCGCTGTAATGGAGACAGTTTTTAGCTCTTCTGGGTTCAGTTCAAAAGAAGAAGAGAGAAATTTACTCTTAATAGAGTGGAGGAAATATGACGTCACCTTGTAGGCCAATCGGCTGCTAGCACAAAACTGGTTCCCTCGATAAAATCCCCATAGTATTTTCCCATAGGCTTTTTAAAGATTGCAAATAATAAGCTCTGTGTTCAAACACTGTTCATTACACTTACACGTTTTGTCCAACCGGATAATCCTCACACAGAAATACAACTTTGAGCACTTTTGGATCTTGAATGCAAAAGCAAGAATTGAAAAGCTAACATTAGGCTATAAACGGACTACAGTGCCTGGGGCGCTCGCCTGTGACGTCAGCACCACCCTGCTACAGACAACTCTTCAAGCTTATTTTTTTTAGAAATATTGTCCATGACAAAGATTTACTCTCTTGGTTTATCATATTATAATGCACGTTAAATATTATAAACACATGAATACACAAAAAACACATTTACCTACGTGCCTTTTGGATAGTTTTTTTTTACGTGGGAAATGCCTTTTGTTTTGCTTGACGGTTGTTGTAAAAGTTTTAAAACTGTACATATAAATGTGCCGACATAGTATTATCATAAGACATGTTTAAATAAGTGTATCGCTCGCGTGCATACAGCCCGCTTAGTAACAGATGACAGAAATGAGGCGTGAGGGACAAGTCTATCAAATACCTGCCATCATGGACACAGAACAACATTCAATATTCTTTTTTTTTTTGTCACGAAGTACAGCGAAAAGCAGCCCTTACAGTCACATATGCTATACATTTTAAGGAGTGTAAATATTGCCGTTATAGCAGAGTTAAACGTGTTTAGATGAAATAAAAACTCGACGAAATATCCTTTGATCAAATGACAGTTAATTTGTATGTATATTTTTACACATTTATTCACACGTTTCCATTACTGAGAGCAGGAAAGAGACAGGCTGCACTGTTAAGCAGTATCCCCATAATATCGTTTAATTAAAATAAATGATCAACAAATGAATCTGTCTTGACAGTCTTTACAAGTGAAGGCATTATCTACACAATATCCCGCTTAGAAAAATATTACAAACAATAAAATACTATTCATGAAAATACTTAAATAACAGACAAATCCAGATGCCCAACACAAGCGAGCTGCGCTCCAGACCAGTTCAGCTCGATGACGTACAATGTCTCTGACACCGGCTGTAGTCCCGATTAGCAACTTGATAGCAACCGGCTTTTTAAAGAAGTATAACCGATTTAAAAAATTAAGAGTGTGATGTAACTGATGTGTTTTATGTCGTAGAATAAAACGTGAAAGTATTTTGAGTTTGTGTTAGCCATGAACCTTATTTAAGCGATTTAACTGAAATTCCATTCAAAAAACCCATTGACTTTGGGACAAGGGAACCGGAAGTGCTAAAATGCTAACTCGCTTCCGGGTTTTTGCATACAAATTGACGTCATAGTTCCTCCACTCTATAACAAACTGGACAACAAAAATGACAACACTTAGAAAGCATTTAATCATAGCGATGTGATAATGGCACGATGTAATCTCTGCAATCGTCACTGCGACCACAGTATGTTAATTTATATTCAATTTATAGATTTAAAGCAAACATAATTACAGTATTAGTCCTAGGTAAATAACAGTGAAAAGTTTAGAAGTTATTAAGCTGCTCAAATATAAATGTAAAAAGAATATTATTGCATGTGTCAGTTATTTGGTTTTCAAAGATGAACTATGTTAGCTCTGTTTTGATCATTTTAACAGTTAAAATTATAGTTCACACAAAAGTTGTAATTGTCATTATTTATTCTTCCTTCACTTCTTCCAAACCTTTTAATGGATTTCTTCTGTTGAACACAAAAAATATATATATTTTGAAGAAACCCGAAAACCTGTGACAATTGACTTTAGTAGTGTTTGTTTTTCCTACTATGTAAGTCTATGGTTACAGGTTTTCAGCTTTCTTCAAAATATTATCTTTTGTGCTTAGCTAAGGAAAGAAACTCATAAAGGTTTGGAACTATGTGAACTTTATTACATATTCAGCTATAACAGTGCTAATCTGAAACACAAAGGCAATGCCACATAAGTGTTTTGGAAATTGTTTTTTTTTATTATTATTTATGTATTTTTATTGATTTATTTAGCATTTAATTTAGTCAATACACTACAAAAATGCATTTCTTATTTTTTCTTGATTCTAGTCCAAATATATATTTAAAAAAATAAATAAATCTTAAATCAAAAAGTCCTGCAGCTTTATTAAAAAAAAAATCTGTACACATAGTCTGATGTGTCAAAACCCGGAAAGTGTCAAAAATGAGATCCAGGCAATGTGGGCTGAAAATTTAAGTCAAGTGCAGGCCAGAAGATAATGACTTAGTAACTAGTGCTTGGGTTAATGTTCACAAAGCTGAAACACTTTAGATTTGCAAAAATTTTAAACTGATTTTAAATTTAACTGGGATATTTATCATTAACAATTTATTGCAATTGTTTAAATAATGTGTAATCGGTAAAAAACAACAGGTTTGAAAATTGTATATAATATTTGAATGAATATTAAAAAATTTCACAAATTTTTGATTTGTATTGTAATTGTGCAGATGTACCTCCAGGTTGTATTTCTGATCATATTATTTAAACTCTTCTTCACTGCAGGTGCTGTCAGACAGAATCCCCTCACTCCCCTCATTGAGCGTAAAACAAAAATATTGCTGTGAATGCAGTCTATGTCCAGTCTCTAAAGAACCTTCGACTGCTTTTAACTCGACCAGCAACTTGTTCAAGCACTTGAACAGAAGGCATTCTAGGACAATACTCGTCACCAAGGAGGACACCAGCACTCAGAAACACGGAGACCCAACTCAGCCTAAACAAGCTAAATTGGACTTTTGTGCAGGATCGGGAGTGAAGGTATCTTCTGAATGTGAAGAGAAGTGTAGCTAATTCTGGGGCCATTCACATATCGTGTCTGTTGCACGCGCGCATTGGGATTGCATATTGTGCACGCTCACATTTCCCAAGCTCACCCAGTTGAAAACCATAACTCACGCGGCAAGAACTGACCGATCAGCTTCAGGCTTTGTATGGAATATACACATTTCAGTAGAAAACTTACCTCAGACAAACACAGAACACCAAAACACTACAATGCTTTTTCATACCATGGTTGTTAATAGTTACAGGTATCCAGTTTTCCTCTAAATGTCTTCTAAAAAAAAGACAAACAGATTTGGAGCAAGTGAACTCTTTGTCTTTTGAATATGTCAAGCTGCTGTGATTAACCTATTGTAATGTTTCTCAGTGAATATTAAATTACTGAAGGAGCTGCAGTATATTTTGTATTATATAGGTATATTTAATATGTTTTAAATGTCGCTTCAAAGTGAAGTAATTAGTAATCAGATTTTTTTTTACATTAAGTAATCTATTACTAATCTATCTACTTTTTACTACTGTAATCTATTGTTTTTTTTTAAAGTAACTTACCCAACACTGTATATTTATGTATAGACGTTTTATCTGAATGTAATTTGCATTGATTAAAGTAAACTATTTGATTAAAATTTTTGTTGTGTGATTTACTCAGTTAATATATGTGGTCAGCCACATGTGGGCCACATAAGGGCCACAGAACTGGGCCAGTTCTGGGCCGGGGAACACTAACTGATCATTGCCACATTTTAGCTGTTGATTTGGCCCAGATCAGGGCCAAAGGAAATTTGTTGACTGGGGTGTGTGTGTGTGTGTGTGTGTGTGTGTGTGTGTGTGTGTGTGTGGACTATCCTGTCGCAAAAAGCTGCTTAAAGCCCTACATGACAGTAATAGTTTGATTAAGGTGTTTACATTGTCTTAATCACATTAAAATCAAATTATTGGTGTCCATGTAAATTTAGTCACTGTCAGTAATTGTATCAGCAATCAGTCTGTTTTAGTTTATTAGGAATACCTAAAACAAATGGCTTAATCTGTCCTGTCCTAGTTTTTTTTTTAAACAAGCTTGCTCTATGCTTATGTTAGTCTGTTCCTCCTTATCCAGAGGTCTCCATAATTCTGGACCGGGCTGAATCCTGACCAGATGCTGTGGTGGTCATGGAGGAGTGAAGAGCATGAGACTGATTCCTGAAAGACCCCAGTGACAGACGAGTCTCTGCATTGATCTCGTGGGCCAGCTTGAGCACCCGCCGGTGACCTACTCACACCTGCAGCTTCTCCATAACAGACGTTCAGCTTTCTCCAGCCTCCGTTGACTAGACTGCGGCTTTGCACAGGAAGTTTGGCCCGAGGAAAACTGGTCATGCCCAATTGAGCCTGGTTTTTCTCAAGGGCTTTTTTTCTACACATTCGTCAATTGGTGAAGTTTGTTCCTCTCCACTGTCGCCACTGGCTTCGTTTGTTGCATCGGTGGATTTGCTTTACAGTGTTTGAACTTTCAGCAGTGACATTTACATTACACTGAACTTTTTTTTTTTTCAATTTACAAGAATTTCGATGTTAAGCTGCTTTGACATCTTTGATCTACATTGTGAAAGTGCAAAGAAATAAAGATGAATTGCATTTGCTCATGTGAATTCAGACATTGTTGAGCAATTGATACCAGAATTAGTAATATTTTAAAGTTGGGATTTTAAAGTCGGCTAATAGTTACAAATATGTATTTTTCCAACAATATGCAGTTCAGTCAATACAATTATTATTGTACATGTA
>LR812533.1:13882273-13907273 GCA_903798195.1 Danio kyathit | reverse complement strand
GATAGATTTTGATTTTTAGTCTCAGAAGAAGAATAATAAAATTAACTAGACAATAAAGTTCGTCGAGACAAACTTTGAGGCTGGCTTGACAAAGCTTGCGGGAAATAGTTTATTTAGTTTAAAACAGTTTGAAAAAGTATGTATAGATAGATAGATAGATAGATAGATAGATAGATAGATAGATAGATAGATAGATAGATAGATAGATAGATAGATAGATAGATAGATAGATAGATAGATAGATAAAAACAGTTTGAAAAAGTATAGATAGATAGATAGATAGATAGATAGATAGATAGATAGATAGATAGATAGATAGATAGATAGATAGATAGATAGATAGATAGTTTGAAACAGTTTGAAGATAGATAGATAGATAGATAGATAGATAGATAGATAGATAGATAGATAGATAGATAGATAGATAGATAGATAGATAGATAGATAGATAGATAGATAGATAGATTAAAACAGTTTATAGATAGATAGATAGATAGATAGATAGATAGATAGATAGATAGATAGATAGATAGATAGATAGATAGATAGATAGATAGATAGATAGATTAAAACAGTTATAGATAGATAGATAGATAGATAGATAGATAGATAGATAGATAGATAGATAGATAGATAGATAGATAGATAGATAGATAGATAGATAGATAGATGGATAGATTAAAACAGTTTATAGATAGATAGATAGATAGATAGATAGATAGATAGATAGATAGATAGATAGATAGATAGATAGATAGATAGTTTGAAACAGTTTGAAGATAGATAGATAGATAGATAGATAGATAGATAGATAGATAGATAGATAGATAGATAGATAGATAGATAGTTTAAAACAGTTTATAGATAGATAGATAGATAGATGATAGATAGATAGATAGATAGATAGATAGATAGATAGATAGATAGATAGATAGATAGATAGATAGATAGATAGATAGATAGATAGATAGATAGATTAAAACAGTTGATAGATAGATAGATAGATAGATAGATAGATAGATAGATAGATAGATAGATAGATAGATAGATAGATAGAGAGTTTTAAACAGTTTGAAGATAGATAGATAGATAGATAGATAGACAGATAGACAGACAGACAGACAGACAGACAGACAGATGGACGGATGGACGGTTGGACCAACAGATAGATTAGTTAGACAGACAGACGGACGGACGGACGGACGGACGGACGGACGGACGGATGGATGGATGACATGGTTGTTGGTGCCAGACGGGCTGGTCTGAGTATTTCAGAAACTGCTGATCTACTGGGATTTTCTGTGTAGTTTCTGGGCAGTTCTGTGGACACAAATGCCTTGTTGATGTCAGAGGTCAGAGGAGAATGGCCAGACTGGTTCGAGCTGAAAGAAAGGCGACAGTAACTTAAACAACCACTCGTTACAACCGAGGTCTGCAGAAGAGCATCTCTGAACACACAACACATCCAACCTTGAGGCAAATGAGCTAGCAGAAGACCACACCAGGTGCCACTCCTGTCAGCTAAGAACAGAAAACTGAGGCTACAATTTGCACAGGCTCACCAAAACTGGACAATAGAAGATTGGAGAAACGTTGCCTGGTCTGATGAGTCTCCGTTTCTGCTGCCACATTCAGATGGTCGGGTCAGAATTTAAAATTTGGCGTCAGCAACATGAAAACATGTATCCATCCTGCCTTGTATCAACGGTTCAGGCTGGGGGTGGTGGTGTAATATTGTGGGGGATATTTTCTTGGCACACTCAGGGCCCATTAGTACCAATTGAGCATCGTGTCAACACCACAGCCTACCTGAGTATTGTTCTGACCATGTCCATCCCTTTATGACCACAGTGTACCCATCTTCTGATAACTACTTCCAGCAGGATAACGCACCATGTCATAAAGCATCAATCATCTCAGACTGGCTTCTTGAACATGACAATGAGTTCACTGTACTCAAATAACCTCCACAGTCACCAGAACTCAATCCAATAGAGCACCTTTGGGATGTGGTGGAACGGGAAATTGGCATCATGGATCTGCAGCCGACAAATCTGCAGCAACTGCGTGATGCTGTCATATCAATATGGACCAAAATCTCTGAGAACATTTCCAGCACCTTGTTGAGGCAGTAGTAAAGTATACCTAATAAAGTGGCCGGTGAGTGTATCACATGTATTATATAATTACCAATTTACCATACTTGCAGAGTGCCCATCCACCTATAAATGCTCCAGAAAAGCAACAACTTTATTGTAAATGACGTGATGCAGACCCAGAGAATAGACAGAAATATTTAGTAAAGAAATCGGAAAGATAAAGGAAGGACCTAGAGTCAGGTAGGACAAAACAGATCAATGACATGCAGACATTACAAAAGGTGGAGTGATATGTACTGTACCATAGCATCAAAGACAGAAAGAAGCCCTCAAACACCTTGTCACCCCTCCATACAACCCACAGTTATCACCAGAGCAAGCTGAAAATCTATAGCCAAGCTCTCGGTTTGATAAATCACATAGACAACAAATTCCTTTTGTGCTCACACTCACACACACACACACACACACACACACACACACACACACACACACACACACACACACACACTGTGTCTTGATATTCATTCCTGTTACTGGGTGTTCATTCCTGTTATTAAATAATTAAAAAAAATGAGGTTAAATTATTTTTTTTAGTCTGTGTTATGTTCATCATTTATTCAGTAGTTGACTTAATTACATGATTCAATTTCTTAATTCAATTTTTTAATCTTGCAGTTTGGGTCTGTAAAATTAAAAAAAAAATTGCTTTGCGTTTTTTTAAAATACACCTTGTGTGCATATTTAGTGAATTTTTTGTACCAAATATAATTTTTTTTTTTAAAAATGTATTTTTTTTAATATTTTACCATTTCTTTAAGATAAACACTTTTGTGAGTGGAAGACAAAATAATTAGTTGACATTTTTTGAAACAAACTTAAAAAGAAACTTGATTTTTTTGTAACAGGACTGACAAAAATGGATCCTTCCCTTACTTTGAAACCTTGTAAAAATAAAACAAAGGTGCCTGAGATTGCCCAATATTAATTTCGACCAGTTAAATATGTGTGTTGCTAAATACAGTGTTAAAAGATTAAAAAATTAATTTTATTTTAAGGAATTCCAAAAGCAAATGTTACCCATTTATTGGAATGTCCATATGACAGTCTAGTTGATCAGTTGTTAGGGTGCCCTAAATGGTTGCTAGGGCATGGCTTCACAGTTTCACAATGATTCTAAAAAACTGATTGGTTGCCCGAGTCAAATAAACCTACCCCCAAGTCTCTATGACACCGTATTGCAGAGTTATGTTTAATTCAAAATTCCTATGCAATTTTCTATAGTAGGAAACATATGCACTGCAGTTTTATTACTTTCCGTGTTTTTACCATAGTAAGACAACGGGCAACTTCGGGACAGTCTTGCTCCGTAGGTGTACCACTTACATCTCTGTGTGAGGTGCAATTTTACAGCTTTTTCACATGTATTAAATTGCACGTTTGTTTAATTAAAAATTAATATTTTCACGCTTGTTTTAATTTAAAAAATGTTTTTGTGACTATTCGGTATTTCTGAGTAATAATAATAATAATAAATAATTATAAATAAATATTATAAAAATCATAAACAACGGTTGGCCAATAAGACCGCTGGAATTATACATAACTAATGAGCCTCTCATATCTGAAGCCATCCGGTCCGACGGTCCCGCGCCAGCAGACTACGGAAAGATTTCTGAGGTGAATTTTCAATCAAATATTATCAAAATACGTACGAGTACTTGGACTAGATATAGTTAGAAATATGTATTGACTTATAAACGTATTTTAAAGAGAAACATGAATAAATTGTTAATAACTACCCAACATTACATTTACGTTAGTCTTGTGAGGGAACGATAGCGGAGTGTGTGCTAAAAGTTTTTGTCCTCAGTATAATGTACTCGCACCTGATACCTCCTATGTTCGTAACTGTGCCATATAAACAGGGGAAAAGGCCTAATTTATGAAATTGATTAATTTAAGCCTTTATAAAGAAATGTCACCGTTCATCACTGTTAAATAAACGTCCCCCGGGACATTTTAGCCCCAAAAAGTCAGCACATTTGGTGAACTAACGATGGAGTCTCGTATGTTTACTCAATATTTACTATTTTACCCACACTGAGGCGATGTGAACTTAAATCATTTGACAATCGTACTCTCCGCTTCATTCATACTGGAAGCCAGAGGGCGCCATCGCGCATCAAGGCTTAGCGGGTCGCACGTCGTCATTACTTTTCCAACTTTGCTAAGCAACGCGAACAGACGACAGACGTTTACAAATTCCGTGTTGCGAGTTGTTAAAACAAGCATTTTCATAAGGTATTACTCTATCCCATTGTGTAGGATAATGTTTTATTTCTCATTTTGTGCTTAACCATCTAATCTAACCTGGAAATTAATCGTTTTGCAGCAAATGTAATAAAGGAGCTGCCAACCAGAAAAATTAATAATGCCACTTATTTATTTATCTTAATAGAAACACAAATCCATCCATCCCTATGTATTATTTGACATATGGCTCCCTTTTTTGTGTCTAAATGGTTCTTCAGTCTTGCTGTGTAAGTATTTGATTTGCAGTCAGGACAGATTCTGGGTACTTGCATTTAGTTATTACAAAACGTACCACCACTAGGATCAGTCATTTTGTACCAAACGTTATACTAAATCAATATAAGTTAACTTTTAATATAACATTTAATACTATAGCTAAAACGAATCAATATAAATTTAATCTGTAGGTCATAACCAAAGAAACCATAATAATGATATTATTGATATGTAAATAATGCATGTAGTCTTTTTTTCTGGGAAATGGTCTAATGTTATTATAATTTTAGATAAATTACTGATAACTTTAAAAATGTGTATATTGCACTTCTGATTTAAGACACTACATAAAATCTACTGTCTTTATATACGTTTGTATAGTGGTAAAAGGCTTCATAAAATGTAGAATCAACTAATGTGCACATTTTAGTATTGCATTGCATTGCAAAGGTCTCATGTAATTAAAATAAAAATATTAGACATCAGTTTTAAGGATATATATTAGCTGTTGTGCTCCAAAACAGTGACAAAATTTGCATTTAGAAAATATAAAACTGATAAACATCCAAAGCTTACAGTGGATTTTTTTTCCACGGCCCCTCATACTTCAGTTTCCCATCAAATCTTGACCAATCAAATGCTGTCTCGTATATGACAAGCCTCGCCTTATTCAGCATGCTTCTCATTTGCTTTTCATTGGATGTGCTTGATTTCAACCACTCTGTGATAAAAACAAACCGCTACTGGCTGTTTTTTCTTGTTTTTTGTGTTTTTAAGAAAAACCTACCTAACTTCATAACATTATTCATTCATTCATTTTTTTCTTCGCTTAGTCCCTTTATTAATCTGGGGTCGCCACAGCGGAATGAACCGCCAACTTATCCAGCATATGTTTTACGCAGCGGATGCCCTTCCAGCCGCAACCCATTCCTGGGAATTTAACATTATATAAAAACAGAAATGATTTGTTGAAAGTGGCTAATTCTGATGTATTTTTGTGGTGTTTTTTTAGTGAGCAACATTTGAATTATACCATGTGAACTGAGAACATTTGTATATCTGGGTCGTAGACTGTGATCTTTTTTGTTTTGTTTTAGATTGTGACATCTTCCACTGCATGAGCAAGTGTTTCCTTCACATTCAAGGTAATGTATAGACCTTTTTCTTAGAACGCAAAATGACCCATAATGCTTTGCGTGTATGTGCAAGGACAATCCTTAGAACTTACAGTTGGCAGCTGATGCGTATAAACAATCACATTTGGACAGTTTTGAAATTATAGTTTTAATCTATTTTATTTGCTTTTAACGTCTTTGAACTAATACTGTTGGCGATCAGTGCCACCTGCTGGACTGATCATTTAAATAAAAAAAAATGCGATCTAATAGGATGGAAAATAACTGCTGAGGCATTTTCCCCTTGTTGTCAGATGGCATCTTGTGCCATTTAAATGAAACGTCGTCATCGCTAAAGTCAACATTTTTTCCTTCTTTCAAATATATAACTAAATCAAAGAAATGTAATTCACCAAAATGTTTGACACACACGTAGCCTGTACTGACCAACTAACACAGGGATGTCCAAACTCGGTCCGGTGTCCTGCATAGTTTAGCTCCAACTTGCTTCAACATTCCTGCCTGGAAGTTTCTAGTATACCTAGAAAGGGCTTGATTAGCTGGTTCACGTGTGTTTAATTGGGGTTGGAACTAAAATATGTAGGACACTGGCCCACCAGGACCGAGTTTGGACACCCCTGCACTAACACATTGATTGAATAAGTGTCACAAAGTGAAAATAAAGTGGCATTTTGAAATGACAGAAAAACACAAACCGTGGTAAATACTACACAACACAAACTTACTAAATGAAACATAAATTATGATATTGAATAATCTGAATTATAATACGTACAGGTATTTTTCTATACCAGTCATCACTAATATCTATATAATAAACAAAACAATGCTGTTACAGGCACACTTGGAATGCAAACATGTATTTATGTAGTCTTTATGGTTTATTATTTCCAAACAATTGTAGCTTCTATATTGTGTCCCAGATATGTCATGTCATAAACTTTAATCCAGTTTTATGCCTAAGCTCTGCAGTTCCATTTGTACTTTTACATCCCTATTTCTATTCTTTTTTTACCCTCAGAAGAGACATTGCTGTTTTGTGTAAGTAACCAGTTAGTTACTGTAGTATACTGTAATATTAATCAGAATTAGTCAGTTTTTCAGTACTCTTTGTTGTCTTTGTGTTGTTTTCACTGGAACCAAAGCGTACTACTAAATCATTGTGCTATTTACCTTTTAATATGTTTTCTCCCTAGAAGACTGGAAATTTCTTTTTGTTAATGTAAGACAAATAACCAAAATGTTCATACTTAAAAGCAGTGGTTCTCAAAGTGGGGGGCACACAAGCACTGCAAGGGGGTGTGGACCATCAGCAAAAAAATTAAAATAAACAACCAACGGACATAAAACATAGTTTGGTCCACTTTCATCCATTTCTCTGATGGTAGGTCTGCGGGCCGATATTAGCTTTCTTTCAATCTAATACAGCAAAAGCTTGTACAATTTTAATAATTTAAAATAATATGTTGTTTTGAATAGAATAAAATGATTTAAATACAATAAAGATTATACACATGAAATTAACATTCACATCTCTTATGAAAGGCACTGCATGAGCTTCAGTAAAGAGACCTGCGCAGGACAAATTTTTCAATAATATTACTTCAATAAAATATTGTTTCATTCCCACCTGCATTATTCACGTTTGAGAACCACTGCTTTAAAGGGTATTCTGCAGATAGATACAATGATCAGTTTATAGAATGATCAGTGATAGACAAATATATTTGCCATTGTTGTAATTATTACCATCAATGTAGCATATATAAATGCCTCTTTATTATATCACTATCCTGCTCAATTTACAATTTTGTTAATCTTCAGTGCAGTTATTTTTTAGTAATTTGTGTAAATTATACTTGCAAAAGTTACAATGTTACTGACTTGTTTTCTTTCTGTGTGTGTCTGTCTTTATATGTGTGTCTGTCCTGACCTGTCCTGTTCTTTCCTGTCCATATCTTAATACATTCTCTCAAACCTTTACCTTGCTCACTAATATAAACAATTGCTTTTTCATCCTTTCTCTTACCACATGATATCTGGCCTGCCCATTTGATGCTGCTTTGACTTGCTTGCTGCTTTGCTTGCTCCGCTTTATAAATGCAGGATGCCAGTTCAGCTCTAACCTCTTGCACCTAAGCGAAGCTTGCAATAGCATCTTATAAAAAAAAAGGCCAGAACCCCTGATTTTTGATCTTTTGATCTCCAATATATACACTTGATTGCAAACTTGATACACTCTCTTGATTACATACCTGATATACACAGAGATCTATACTGATACTCACATTCACTACAGGTAAGAAAACCTGTTACTATATTCTTACTGGATAATTTTTTTGACTACTTCATCAGCTTTTTCACATCATCAATATTGCCTTTTGAGATTTATTTAATTTAAAGGCGTATATTCATTAATCCATAACTGAATACATTGTTCTTATATTTATACATTTAATTCTCAGTGTTTAAACGTCACCATGCCAAAAAAAGGAAAGAGGAGTGAATCCCAGAAACAACGCAGAACACGAGAAGCTTCATTTGACAACAGTAGCAGTACAAGCTCTGCATTAGGTATGAATGACCCAAACCCTGCATGTTCTGTCTGTTACAGCATCCCACTGTCAAAGTGATATCAGGTATGACAGTAACTCCAGAAACCGCCAGTGTACTTGCAATGCCTTAATGTTCTTAGCAGTCCACAATGAGAGTAATCAGCTACAGAGTGCTGATCTAGACTGTATCTTACAGAAAGGTGATGCAGTTTATACTAGTGTCAAACGATCACTCCAGAACAAAGGCCAGTTTGTACATGATTTTTTAAATTTTGACGAGTTACCGAGCACAATTGAGACAAACTCTCGACAGTACAACATTGTAAAACATCCCCAGAGGTTTGGTTTTCTGAGAGATACACCTGCTCTAGGAGAGTATCAAAATCTTGAGAATACACTGCAGTGTCTTAATGTCGATGTGAGTGATGCGTTGCTGCTTTGTGGAGGTTCATGCATTGCTGTTTTCAGAGATCGCTCAGGGAGGTTTGGCTACTTTGATTCTCACTGCAGAACACCAGATGGCATGTATACAGGTGAAAGAACAGGGACAGCCGTGATGTTGACCTTTTTCCATTTAAAAGACTTGATAGAGAAACTACTTCAATTGTTTCAAAAGTGTTTACAATGGAGTGATCAGGAACAGTTTGATCTTTTGCCTGTATCGTTCATTGAAGACACAGAAAATTATGTGAATACAGAAGTCCCAATGAAGTTCCGTGTGCTTGAACATGAAGGAAAACCATGTATTTCCTTTGAAAAAAAAGCCCGGTCGAACACTGAAGAATGTTTGCTTGTTCATGTTCAGGATTCACTGCAACAATTATCTGAGACTATTACTAGTAGATCAACATCAATCAGTAAACAGTCCCACTTGAATCAACAAGATAAACGTAAAGGATCTAACAACTGTTTCTGAGAATCAAGACAGATTAAAGCATAAAACACCTGTCAGTGACTTTCCTCATTTTAAGTTAGCATTGTTAGCTCCAAATCAACATTCACAATCTACAATCAAGCAGATGGAAAAAATTTAATAAGACTCAAAAGAAAGTTCTATCAGTTGCAGCATCCCACTGTCAAAGTGATATCAGGTATGACAGTAGCTCCAGAAACCGCCAGTGTACTTGCAATGCCTTAATGTTCTTAGCAGTCCACAATGAGAGTAATCAGCTACAGAGTGCTGATCTAGACTGTATCTTACAGAAAGGTGATGCAGTTTATACTAGTGTCAAACGATCACTCCAGAACAAAGGCCAGTTTGTACATGATTTTTTAAATTTTGACGAGCTACCGAGCACAATTGAGACAAACTCTCGACAGTACAACATTGTAAAACATCCTCAGAGGTTTGGTTTTCTGAGAGATACACCTGCTCTAGGAGAGTATCAAAATCTCGAGAATACACTGCAGTGTCTTAAAAGTAATTTAACTGATGCATTGTTGCTTTGTGGAGGTTCATGCATTGCTGTTTTCAGAGATCGTGCAGGGAAGTTTGGCTACTTTGATTCTCACAGTAGAACACCAGATGGCCTGTATACTGGTGAAAAAACAGGGACAGCCGTGATGTTGACCTTTTTTCATTTAAAAGGCATGGTAGAGAAACTACTTCAGTTGTTTCAGGGGTGTTTGCAGTTGCGTGATCAAGAACAGTTTGATCTTTTACCTGTGTCGTTCATTGAAATTACTGAAAATTATGTCTATACGGAAGTCTCAGAGCAGTGCCATGAGCTTGAAGGTGATGTAGTTAATGAACAGTCCCATTCAACTAATCAAGATAAAATTAATGTTGTAACTACCTTCACTAAGAATCAAGGCAGATTAAAACCAAACGTATCAGTAAGTGAGTTTTCTCATGACATCTCGTCAAGTTGTCAGTTGGCATTGTCAGCTCCAAATCAAATACATTCACCGTTGGCAATTGAGCAGCCAAAAAAACTGAGTAAGACTCAAAAGCGAAAATTTTATGGCAAAAAATGGCGCGAAGCAACGGCCGAGAAACAAGATGATTATACCAAAAAACAGAATCCAAGTAAAGTTTATGATTATAAAACAAGTAGTGAATACAGACAAAGACATAAAGAAGCCATGAAAAACAGCTATTGGAAGAACATGGTTTACAGAGAACAGCACAAAAAAGCTATGAAAAACAACTATGAAATTAATGAAAATAGAGAGAGAAAAAAAAGTAATGCAGTTAGCAAGTACAGAAATGATGAACAATACAGAAAGGAAAAAAAAAGTAAAATCATCTTAAATTACATAAATAATGAACAATATAGAAAGAGACAAAGGAATTATATAATTCAAAAGTACAGAACCAATGAACAATATAGAGAGAGACAAAGGGATAATATAATTCATAAATACAGGACCAATGAACAATATAGAAAGAGACAAAGGGATAATATAATTCAAAAGTACAGGACCAATGAACAATATAGAAAGAGACAAAGGAGTTATATAATTCAAAAGTACAAGACCAATAATCAATTTAGGGAGAGACAAAAGTATTATATAATTCAAAAGTACAGGACTGACGATCAATTCAGGGAAAGACAAAAGCACTATATAAAAGTAAATTATAGAAACAATGCCAAATATAAGGAACAACATATGCAATATCTTGTTGACAGATATTTAAAGGATCCAGTTTTTAGGCAAAGGCAAAGAGAACACTATAGTAACAGATGCAAAAATAATCCTCTTTTTTATGAAAAAAGAAAGAGAATTTTTAAGCAACATTATCAATGTGATGCACAGTTTAGGGCTCGCCAGAACAAATATCATTTATTCAATTCTAAAAACAAAATATCTGTACTTAAGGCTCTTCACAAAGTGCACTGTGCAAAGGACATACAGTATAAATACAAAAATATGTTTCTGATGCGCCAGCAAACAGAAATCTTACAAAATATTCAGCCTGACATAGATCCAGTCATGGTAACTGCTTTAAATATATTCAGAGATGTTATAAAACAGGGACCAACTTATGTCTGCACATGCTGTGCCAGAGCACTCTTCTTAAATCAAGTGCGTAGATGTGATCAAGAGAAGTATCAAAAGAATCCAGCACTAGTTTCACTTTGCTTGACTGCTAACTATGTACACATCAGCTCCAACTGTCCAGATCAATGTAACTTGGAAGACATGACAACAGAGTGGATCTGTCATTGCTGCCATACAACCCTTTTAACAGGTCAAATGCCAGATATTGCCGTAGTCAACAAGCTTCAGTTTCATTCCCATTCCTTCTGAACTTTAGTAATTTGAATATCCTAGAGAAGACATGTTATTGCAAAATACATTCCGTTTGCTAAAATTTTAACTCTTCCTAAAGGTCAACAGAGAGCTATTAAAGGAGCTGTAATTTCTGTTCCATCTGAAGTAGAAGCAACATGTAATAGTTTACCCAGACCAAGAAATGAAACACAGCTGCTAACAGTAAAGCTGAAAAGACGTCTATGCTACCAGGGTCACTATCAGTTTCAGACTTTAAACATGCATAAAGTTTTGTCTGCTTTAAAAAAACTGAAAGAAGTCCATTCAGAATATAAAAATATATGCATTAATGCAGCACTCTCCGAAGAAGAAATGTTTAGTGAGCATGAAGAGAGAAGAAATGACATTGGTAATACTGAGAATGAAATAAATATTGAAGATGGCAGCCAAAATGAGAACATTGAAGAACAGAGCAATGAGAATGTGCAAAACGATGACACTGAGACTACTGCAGAAGAGCAATCAAGAGGTCTTGCCTTGGATACATGTCTTCAACCTCCAGATCTTGCTCAGCAGCTATTGTCCTATGACGATGGGATATTTTGTATTGCCCCAGCTGAAAGAAACACACCTGTAAGCATTTTTAAAGTACCTAAACTCGAATCCATGGCATTTCCAGTGCAGTTTCCTGATGGAAAGAACACCTTTGATGAGCCTCATAGAGCCAAACATATTTCTCCTATCAGGTATTTTAATGCTAGACTGTTCTCTATAGACAATCGTTGTGCAAGGGATACTAACTACATCTTCTTTGCACAATTTGTGACCGAAATGCACATAGCCACATCTAGTATGTCTATCCAGCTGAGAAAAGCAAAACCCATGACCCGTGATGGACGAAGAATAAACTGTTCACTGCTGCAGGACAAACGGGAGTTAGAAAAACTTGTATTAAATAAGGAAGCAACACGTTTTATGCAACCATTAAGAGGGACTCCAGCGTACTGGGAGAAAACTCTTCGTGATTTGTTTGCTATGCTTCGGCAGCTGGGCACGCCAACATTTTTCTGTACCTTTAGTGCTGCTGAAATGAGATGGCCTGAAGTGATTACTGCCATTAAAACACAACAGCGTGAAACTGTAAACTTCTGTGAGTTAGACTGGTCAGAAAAATGTGAAATCTTGAGAAGCAACCCAGTCACAGCCATGAGAATGTTTGAAAAACGGGTTGAGGCCTTAATGAGAGATTTAATCATGTCACCTGCTCAACCTATTGGTGAGGTTATTGACTTTTTTTACAGAGTAGAGTTCCAACTTCGTGGCTCTCCGCACATTCATTGCTTATTTTGGGTGAAAGATGCTCCAGAGTTTGAACATGATCAAGATCAGGTGGTTTGTGATTTCATAGATAAATACATTTCATGCAAATTACCAGATGTAAACAAAGACCCAGAATTGCATAGAATTGTAAGTGAGGTGCAGATGCACAGCCGTAACCACTCCAAATCTTGTAGAAAGAACAATAAGCATTGCAGGTTTGGATTTCCTAAACCACCAATTAATAGGACTGTTATAACTCGTCCCAGACCTCCTCCAGAAAATCAATCAAATGAACAAGGTGAATCAACAGAAGACAATCATCCTGTTAATGCTAAAAATGCTAAAGCTGAGCTTCAGAAAGTGTGGGATCTATTGAATGACTCAACTAAGAGTTTTGAAAACATAACCGATTTACTTAATCAAGTAAACATCACTTATGAAGATTATGAGAATCACATTGACGCTCTATCCAAGTCAAGTGTAATAGTTATGGAGAGACGACCACAGGACTGCTGGGTTAATGGATATAATCCACTACTATTAAGAGCCTGGAATGCAAATATGGATATACAATTCATTCTGAACCCCTACAGCTGCATCATGTACATGCTGTCATACATTTCAAAAGCTGAACATGAGATGAGTGATTACTTAAAAACAGTGATAAAAGGCTCGAGTCATGATGACCTTACTGACCGTGAATGCATGAAGAAGGTCATGAATGCATATTCAAAGAACAGAGAAGTCAGTGCTCAAGAGGCAGTTGCTCGCACATGCAGCCTGAAGTTGAAATCATCATCACGTGCTGTCATATTCATTCCAACGGATGACAATGCTGTAAGAATGAGTTTACCAATGAAATACTTGCAGAATATGGATGATGATGTAGAGAATATCTGGATGACTGGACTGCCAGACAAGTACAAGGCCAGACCAAACAGACCTGAATTTGAGAACATGTGCATGGCTGAATTTGCAAGTGAGTACCGCATTGTTTATGCAGGACAAACAAAGCGTAAAAATGTTTTGCCACTTCAAAATAAATTGGGACACATACAGAAAAGAACAAGGGGAAAGCCTGCTGTTATTAGATTTGCTCGTTTTTCAGAGAAAAAAGATCCAGAAAAATTCTATGGAACTCTGCTAAAACTCTACTTGCCATATCGTGCAGATAGACAGTTGAAATGCGCACAATTCCCAACATATCAAACATTTTATGCATTAGCTTCAGTAAAACTACCAGGAGGTGATGAAGTGCAGCGTGTATACAATATTGTAAGTGAAAACCGTGAAAAATATGAAAAACATAATGAGGATATAGAAAGGGCAATTGAAGACTTTGAAAAGAATGGTCCAATCGAAGATGCATGGACTACATTGGCACCAACAAATGAACTGATACGATTGGAGAGCATTAGGGAACGAGAACCCATTGATCCTAATGAAGTGAATGAACAAGATGACATTCCTGAATACACTGCATCCAGCTCTGTCAGTAACACAGCTATGCCACTCATAGAGGCTGCCAAACTGAATACTGCACAGATTCGCAAAATGTATCAGAGCTTGAATCAAACACAAGCTTCCATATTTTATGCCGTGCGAGACTGGTGCAAAAGATGCGTTTCCGGTGAAAAACCACAGCAGTTTCTCTACTTTCTTAATGGAGGAGCCGGTGTGGGCAAATCACACGTTGTTAAATCTATTCATGCAGAAGCATCCAAAATACTGCGTAGGACTCCATGTATGCAAGAGAATACTGACATTTCCAAGGCTACTGTTCTTTTAACTGCATTCACGGGTACTGCAGCCTTTAACATCTCTGGTAAAACACTGCACTGTCTTCTGAAGCTGCCAAGAAGCTTGAAGCCTCCATACCAAGGTCTGGGAAACAGTTTAGATGAAATCAGAGCAGATCTTTCTAATGCACACATTTTAATTATTGATGAAATATCAATGGTGTCGAAGCAGTTGTTTGCCTATGTGAACTGGAGACTTCAACAAATTAAAGGAAATCAGAAACCTTTTGGTGGTCTGTCTGTACTCTGTGTTGGTGATTTTTACCAGCTTCCGCCACTGGGAAGAGCAAAACCACTTTGTGTTTATGAGGAGCATGTGTTGGACTTCTGGAAAGATAATTTTCAAATGATAATGCTGACACAGATCATGAGACAGAGAGAGGATCTTGCATATGCTGAACTTCTCAATCAACTGAGGATAAAACAGAAACACGAGAAGCTGACTGATGCAGACAAATGTATGTTAGAAGCTGTCGTAAGATCTTCCCCTGAAGAGTGTCCCTCTGATGCACTGCACATCTATGCAACCAATAAAGAAGTAGATAATCACAACACGGCAGTCATATCATCACGTTTTTCTGAAATAATCACCATTTATGCGAATGATTACAAAAAAGATCCACGAACGGGTGAAATGAAGCGCCAAGGTGTACCACTTAAAGGTGACAAACGTGATCTTGTTGACACCCTACAGATTGCTATCGGTGTACAAGTAATGCTTATCAGAAATATTGATGTGGAAGATGGTCTGGTGAATGGTAGTTTTGGAAAGGTAGCAAAAATAACAACTCTGAGCCGAGATGGTGTTCCATTTGTGCACTTAATTGGTTTGCATTTGGATGATGTGAATGCTGGACAGAAACATCGTAACAAAGCACCTGGAGATGACAATATTGTCTATATTGAGAGAACAGAAGAACCACTTAAAAGAAAAGGAACAATTCGTAGACAATTTCCTATGAAACTTGCTTTTGCTTGCACCATACATAAAGTACAAGGAATGACAACTGATTGTGCTGTTGTATCTCTGAAACACATATTTGAGCCTGGCATGGCGTATGTTGCACTCAGCAGAACAACAAAACTCAGCGGATTGCACATTATCGATTTTAATGAAAATAAAATTTTCTGTGATCCGGAAATACGCACCTCCTTGGAGAGCATGCCAAAAGCTGATTTTCACAATTTTCAGCCCATCCTACATTCATTGCAGGATTCAAACCTAAATTCAGCACTTAAAATCATTCACCATAACACAGAGGGTCTTCAGTGTCATATGGATGATTTAAAATGTCACCATGAACTTTTATTGGCAGACATATTGTGTCTCACTGAAACTCATCTATCTGGCTTCTGTGTTCCTGAGTATCTCCAGCTGGATGGATACACCATGTACAAGCGAAACAGGCATTCATCCTACACAAACTATGCACATTTGGCAAACAAGAATGGTGGTGGTGTAGCCATATATGTGAAGAACATCTTTCAAGCTCATCCTATGATGTACATACAGGATGTTACAGATTTGGAATATTTGGTTTTGAAGATAGAAGCCCCCAAACAAGCACTTCTTGTAGTGATCTACAGACCACCCAGTTACCAACTATCAGAGTTTTTGCTTAATCTCAATGGTCTTTTGACTTCTCTGGATATTCTAAACATCAAGCCTGTTATAGTCTGTGGAGACTTTAATGAAGATCAGCTGTCCCGTTGCAACAAACCTATTCTCAATTTGTTTCATGATAAAGGATACACGCAACTCATCAGCACTGGTACAACAGAAAACAACACTCTTCTTGATCCTATGTTCATAAGCAGCACACACTCAAATGTAAGAGCAGGAGTTCTACAGACATATTACAGCTATCATGATCCTGTGTATTGTATTTTAGAATAGATGCATCATATATACAAAAATAGCTTAAATCTCTTATTTAACCCTTCTGTAATATAGTTAGATAAATTTGAACAAACAAATAATCCTAATAAATGCAAATTATACTAGACTGTTTGTATGTTGACTTCTTGTGTGCATGTGTGTGCGTATGTGTTATTATAGTGTGTTTGTGTGTGTGTGTGTGTGTGTGTGTGTGTGTGTGTGTGTGTGTGTGTGTGTGTGTGTGTGTGTGTTAGATAAGGAATGAATGGAGAGTGAATGTCCTTTCCAAGGGTCGCCACCTTGACGTGGTGGAAAGGCTTGTGTGTTCCAGTGATCCCAAGAGCATTTTACTCTAGTTGACTACGCTTTTGGGGGAGGTGCCTGACTAAGAGCGACCCATTTTGGCTTTAACTTAATAAAGTATTATTTTAAGTTGAATTTCTTTGTCCATACAGTTATAAAGTCTTTCAGACATATGCATTCCATTAGTGTCAGATGTCTACTGTCATTAATGAAATGAGAATTACATTCACATTGTTGCATAATAAACTACATAATATGTTAGCATGTTGTTAGCATAAATTTAGTAGAGACTAACATGATATTTGTAAAGATTAGCATGTTGTTAGCATGATTCTACCATGAATTAGGATGTTGTTAACATCATTCCTGTTTGAATTATCATGTTGTTAAAATTATTCTAGTACAAATTAGCCTTCTAGCATGACTTAACATGTTGTTAGACAGTAAAGTTCGTCATGACGAACTTTGAGGCTTGCTTGAGAAAGCCTGTTGGTAATAGCTTATAATTGTTGGTTGCTAAGGTGTTGCTAGGTGGTTGCTAGGGTATTCTGAGTGGTTGCTAAGGCGTTGCTAGGCGGTTGCTAGGGTGTCCTAAAAGGTTGCTAGGTGGTTGCTAAGGTGTTGCTAGGTGGTTGCTAGGGTATTCTGAGTGGTTGCTAAGGCATTGATTGGCTGTTGCTAGGGTGTCCGGACTGGTCGCTAGGCACTTACTGAGACATTACTAGGCCGTTGCTAGGCGGTTGCTAGGGTAATTTGGGTGGTTGCTAGGCAGTTGCTAGGGTACCCTAGGTTGTTACTAGGCAAGCCTCATATACATGCTTGGTCAATTGTTAATACTTAGTCACAATGTACAATGCATTTTAATCGGTTGCTATGGTGTTCTGAGTGTTACTAGGCAGTTTAGGGTGGTTGCTAGGGTGTCCTAATTGGTTGCTAGATGGTTGCTTAGGAGTCCTGAGTGGTTGCTAGATGGTTGCTAAGGTGTTGCTAGGCGGTTTCTAGGGTGTTCTGAATGGTTGCTAGGTGGTTGCTAAGGTGTTGCTAGGCGGTTGCTAGGGTGTTCTGAGTGGTTGCTAGGTGGTTGCTAAGGTGTTGCTAGGTGGTTGCTAGGGTATTCTAAGTGGTTGCTAGGTGGTTGCTAAGGTGTTGCTAGGTGGTTGCTAAGGAGTCCTGAGTGGTTGCTAGGTGGTTGCTAAGGTGTTGCTAGGCGGTTGCTAGGGTGTTCTGAATGGTTGCTAAGGTGTTGCTAGGCGGTTGCTAAGGTGTTGCTAGGTTGTTGCTAGGGTATTCTGAGTGGTTGCTAAGGCATTGCTAGGCAGTTGCTAGGGTGTCCTGAGTGGTCGCTAGGCACTTACTGAGGCATTTCTAGGCCGTTGCTAGGTGGTTGCTAGGCAGTTGCTAGGGTAATTTGGGTGGTTGCTAGGCAGTTGCTAGGGTACCCTGGGTTGTTACTAGGCAAGCCTTACATACATGCTTGATCAATTGCTTACACTTAGTAAGCATTTCTAGCAAGTTACAGCACTTGGCTAGTCAATATTAGCATGTAGCTAGTCACTGCTAGCATGTGTAGCATATAGGAAGTTCCGTTTGCTAGCAGGAGCCAAATGAGCCAATCCCCATGTCTCTACGATGTTCTAATGCTGAGATATAGCTGTTGATGAATGGTTGCTAGGGTACTCTGTTTTGTTGCCGTGGGCGTGGTTACAGAGTGAACTTGAAAGTGGTTGGTTGTCTAAGTCAAATGAGCCAACCCCCAAGTCAATAGGACACTGCTATGCAAAGATATGCATCTAGGCCTTTTATAATGGAAGTCTATGGAATCAGTTTGGGGGCGTGGCTTGATAGATAGATAGATAGATAGATAGATAGATAGATAGATAGATAGATAGATAGATAGATAGATAGATAGATAGAGAGTTTTAAACAGTTTGTAGATAGATAGATAGATAGATAGATAGATAGATAGATAGATAGATAGATAGATAGATAGATAGATAGATAGAAACAGTTTGTAGATAGATAGATAGACAGATAGACAGACAGATAGATAGATAGATAAAAACAGTTTGAAAAAGGATAGATAGATAGATAGTTTAAAACAGTTTATAGATAGATAGATAGATAGATAGATAGATAGATAGATAGATAGATAGATAGATAGATAGATAGATAGATAGTTTAAAACAGTTTGTAGATAGATAGATAGATAGATAGATAGATAGATAGATAGATAGATAGATAGATAGATAGATTAAAACAGTTTATAGATAGATAGATAGATAGATAGATAGATAGATAGATAGATAGTTTAAAACAGTTTATAGATAGATAGATAGATAGATAGATAAATAGATAGATAGATAGATAGATTAAAACAGTTTGTAGATAGATAGATAGATAGATAGATAGATAGATAGATAGATAGATAGATAGATAGATAGATAGATAGATAGATAGATAGTTTAAAACAGTTTGTAGATAGATAGATAGATAGATAGATAGATAGATAGATAGATAGATAGATAGATAGATAGATAGATAGATAGATAGTTTAAAACAGTTTGTAGATAGATAGATAGATAGATAGATAGATAGATAGATAGATAGATAGATAGATAGATAGATAGATAGATAGATAGATAGTTTAAAACAGTTTGTAGATAGATAGATAGATAGATAGATAGATAGATAGATAGTTTAAAACAGTTTATAGATAGATAGATAGATAGATAGATAGATAGATAGATAGATAGATAGATAGATAGATAGATAGATAGTTTAAAACAGTTTATAGATAGATAGATAGAAAAATAGATAGATAGATAGATAGATAGATAGATAGATAGATAGATAGATAGATAGATAGATAGATAGATAGATAGATAGATAGATAGATAGTTTAAAACAGTTTGTAGATAGATAGATAGATAGATAGATAGATAGATAGATAGATAGATAGATAGATAGATAGATAGATAGATAGTTTAAAACAGTTTGTAGATAGATAGATAGATAGATAGATAGATAGATAGTTTAAAACAGTTTATAGATAGATAGATAGATAGATAGATAGATAGATAGATAGATAGATAGATAGATAGATAGATAGATAGATAGATAGATAGATAGTTTAAAACAGTTTATAGATAGATAGATAGAAAAATAGATAGATAGATAGATAGATAGATAGATAGATAGATAGATAGATAGATAGTTTAAAACAGTTTGTAGATAGATAGATAGATAGATAGATAGATAGATAGATAGATAGATAGATAGATAGATAGATAGATAGATAGATAGATAGATAGATAGATAGTTTAAAACAGTTTATAGATAGATAGATAGATAGATAGATAGATAGATAGATAGATAGATAGATAGATAGATAGATAGATAGATAGATTAAAACAGTTTATAGATAGATAGATAGATAGATAGATAGATAGATAGATAGATAGATAGATAGATAGATAGATAGAGCTCAGCCATTAGTCTGTATGACAGTCTGTTGCAGTGTTATGAGCTCACAAAGTTTGATCTAATGTTAAGTCAATGACAGTCTTTTGCAATGGAAGTTCATGGGACAGTTGCTAGGGTGCAGTATCTGGTAGTTAGGGTGTGGCTAAAAAGTTAAAAGCTCATCAGTCATTGGCAGTTTGGTAATCTGAGTTAAATGAGCCCAATTATAAGTCTGTGTGACAGTCTGATGCAGAGTTATGAGCTCACAAAGTTTGATCCAATGTAAAGTCAATGAGAGTCTTTTGAATGGAAGTCTATGGGACAGTTTCTAGGGTCCAAAAGTGGTTGCTAGGGCGTGGCTAGAAAGTTAAAAGCTCATCAGTTATTGGCAGTTAGGTAGTCTGAGTTAAATGAGCCCACCTAGAAGTCTGTGTGACAGTCTGATGCAGAGTTATGAGGTCACAAAGTTTGATCCAATGTTAAGTCTATGGGATTTTTCCGACGGTCCCGGGACGTTTTTCGGAAAACCGAAAGTCGGATCAGTTGGAAAAGATATAGCATACCGAGTCAGACCAGTTTGGAGGTCTGGTGTGAGTTTGGTGGTAATAGCTCGAAAGCTCAAGGAGTAGATAGAGTTTGATTTTTAGTCTCAGAAGAAGAATAATAAAATTAACTAGAACCTAAAGTTCGTTGACGAACTTTGATGTTGGCTTGAGAAAGCCAACGTGACTGTGCTAGGACTCGAAGGCAGTTAGCAGGAAGCCCAGCGGTTGCTAAGTAGTGCTAGGCAGTTGCCATGGCATTGCTAGATGGTTGCTAGGGTGTTCTAAATGCAGGGCTCGACAGTGCGACCATTTCGCTCGCATTTGCGACTAAAAATAGACGTGTGCGAACTGGAAAATTTATTTAGTCGCACATGTGTGATTTTCTTTTTTAATAAGCTCGATTGATGACTTAATTCACTCGGCCACGGTAAAACAACATGCTCTTCACACTAACTTATGGTGCAATACGTTGGAAATCTATTGTGACTGTAGCGCATGCTGACGCTATCAACAACAGCACATCTCTACAGGTTTATTTACTTCACGTCAAGCAGTCTTTACATTGTTTTGTATACATTGCTTAGCAACGCATGGCACCGAATAGCAGCGTGTCGCACAATGTGCGAGCCTCCTAGAAAACGTCTACAATTCGGCCAAGCATGGCATATCGTGGCACATCTAGTGTGAGACCCAATTCAACATCAGGGCTTCCCACACAGACTTTACCTTGGCGCCAAGTTTCACTTTGGCCAGTGCGTCTTAATCTCTCAGCAGCACCAATACAACAGCAGAGAGAGAGAGAGAGAGAGAGAGAGAGAGAGAAAGAGAGAGAGAGAGAGAGAGAGAGAGAGAGAGAGAAAGAGAGAGAGATTTGACCTGTCAGTGGTGCACACTAAAAAGAAACAAACTTATTTTTTAAATTTGTTTGTTAAATAAGAATAAGAAATCAATAAGTAATTATTCTGTTGCTGAAGGTCATTAAAATTTAATAGAAAAGATGGTGTTACTTTGGTGCAGAAGGAACTTTAATTCATAAATGGATTCCCATATTCATATCTTCTTTAAAAAGCCCTGGATGATTAAGTGCTCTGTAAGCAGTGTCAGCTTTGTACATGAGTTTGCAGTTGTCTTTCTTTACTTTGTCTTACTGTTCCCATGTGGGAAGTAGGGTGGAATTGGTTGAATATATTACACAAATAAATTAATTTTGATAAAATTATTCTTAAAAGTCACATTTTTTATGTGCTGTAGAGAAAAGGTGTGTTAATGAACCGTTAACTTGTCCTGCACATGTTTTACGCAGCAGATGCCCTTCCAGCCACAACCCATCACAAAGAAACATTCATACAGAATTTTTCTCACACACACACACACACACACACACACACACACACACACACACAACAAACAATTTAGCTTACCTAATTCACCTATACTGCATATATTTGGACTGTGGGGAAAACCGGAGCACCCGGAAAAAACCCACGCCAACACGGGGAGAACATGCAAACTCCACACAGAAACGCCAACTGACCCAGCCGAGACTCGAACCAGTGACCTTCTTGGTGTGAGGGGAACGTGCTACCCACTGCGCCACCACATCACCACAGCTTAAATTCTAAATAATTATTAAATACTACTTAAGCTGTTATACAGTAAAATAAACCTATATTGTACTTATTTTATTCCAATGAATGAAACTGCTTTGCTTCTAAAGATCTCCTCGTGTACATTTATTAGGCAGAAACACTATTTATTTTACATATATTTACTGTGCTCTTAAAATTCTTTAATGTGCTCCTAAATTTTTCAACTTAGTAGCGCATGTGCTACTCCTGAAAAAAGCGTCAAGCCCTGAAATGGTCTCTAGCCAGTTGCTAGGGTCCACTGGGTTGTTAACTGGCAAGCCTCATTTACTTGTCTGATCAAATCCTAATACTTAGCAATCATTTCCAGCATGTTATAGCACTTAACTAATTGTTATTAGCATAGCTAAACAATGCTAGCATGTGTAGCATACAAGAAGTCCCATTTGCTAGCATGGGTCAAACATAAAAAGTGTATTATATCTGCTGAGAAATCATTTTAAAGGAAGACGTGCATAAATGGCCTGCCATATAGACTGAACTTGCAATTAATATAAAAATGGCTTGCCATATCAGCTGCAAGAGGCGGTTTGGTGTGGCGAGAATTCTTCTTTCAAGGAGACATAATTACTTGTAAAAGTTAAATATAGCGAATTAATCCTTACTAAAGCATCTGTTCCAATAATCACTCTAAATCAGTAGATGGCTATCTTTGTCTCTAATCAGAATCAAACAGATCTTTGAAATTTCCCATCTATAGCTGTTTGATTCTCTCCTGTCAGGCTGTCAGCTCATGTGAACTGAAATGACTGAATATTTAGACTATGCGTGTTAAAGATTAAGGTCAAAACGCGGTCGTGACATCGAGAAAGAAAATATTTCTTATCCAGAGATCGCGCTTGATCCTTCTTTGTTAATGCTCGGATATTGTATAGAGAATAACAACTGCCTACAGACGCAGCTGCCAAACTGAAAGCGATTGTCTTTTATGTTCCATATACGCGGTGTTCAGTGTAACAGATGACTTTGTGTTTTACAATGGTTGGATATGGCTACAATCGCTGGAATATTTAAATATAAAGACCTTTCTATTTTGGGCTCTTTGACTAACGCGTCTGTGTATCCGCTGACAGCCAGCTCATAAACGCGAGAGCAGTCACGGATGAATATTAGATGAATTTTCTTCAGACAGAAACATCATATTAATCATAACGTCAGATTTCACATCTTATCACTAACTAGAACGTTTTAAAATAGCTTTGAAAGTTTCAAAATAGCTTGAATTATGCTTCAAAACTGGATGAATATGCTCCTCCTCTCTGAAAGACGAGCTGAGCTAAACCCAACGTGTGCGTGAGAGAGTCTTATTTCTTATCCTGTAGTGCCCTCTTGTGGACACTCTCATACCAGACACTCTCAGACTGTCAGATTTAATGCCAATTTAATATAAAAAAAATATTTGTTGCAAAAACTGTAATTTATTATTACTTCAAATAAATATAGTAATAATCTGCATCTTCCGACACATCTTTTTGGCCAAATTTGGGCCTTGTATAATTTTTTTATATGCCCGAAAAAAAAAAAAAGTAATATTTGCAATTTTTTAATAAATTTTTAATAAACAAACTATAAATCTTATCGGCATGAGGAGATATAGCAACAATCTTCACTGCAGAAAGCACCTTTTGGGAAACTTTGGGCCTTGTAGCATGAATGGCCTAGGAGGAGATGCGTTTGTTTTGTCGGACAGAATAATATTAATAATAATAATAATAATAAGTTTAAGTAGGATAACAGTATGTTGGCTTTCTCAAGCCAACATAATAATAATAATAAGTTTAAAAGGTAGAACAGTAGGTTGGCTTTGACAAGCCAGCCTAATAATAATAATAATAAGTTTAAAAGGTAGAACAGTAGGTTGGCTTTGACAAGCCAGCCTAATAATAATAAAGATAACTAGACAATAAAGTTCGTCGAGACAAACTTTGAGGCTGGCTTGACAAAGCCTGTTGGTAATAGTTTATTTAGTTTAAAACAGTTTGAAAAAGCACAAATAGATAGATAGATAGATAGATAGATAGATAGATAGATAGATAGATAGATAGATAGATAGATAGATAGATAGATAGATAGATTAAAACAGTTTGTAGATAGATAGATAGATAGATAGATAGATAGATAGATAGATAGATAGATAGATAGATAGATAGATAGATAGATAGATAGATAGATAGATAGATAGATAGTTTAAAACAGTTTATAGATAGATAGATAGATAGATGGATAGATAGATAGATAGATAGATAGATAGATAGATAGATAGATAGATAGATAGATAGATAGATAGATAGATAGATAGATAGATAGATTAAAACAGTTTGAAAATAGATAGATAGATAGATAGATGATAGATAGATAGATAGATAGATAGATAGATAGATAGATAGATAGATAGATAGATAGATAGATAGATAGATAGCTTAAAACAGTTTGTAGATAGATAGATAGATAGATAGATAGATAGATAGATAGATAGTTTAAAACAGTTTGTAGATAGATAGATAG